>PVKM010006320.1:0-44808 GCA_004027735.1 Carollia perspicillata
CATCTCATTGTGGTTTCAATTTGCATCTCTCTGATAGCTAGTGATGCTGAGCATCCTTTCACATGTCTCTGGGTCTTCTGTATGTCCTCCTTGGAGAAGTGTCTGTTCAGGTCCTTTGCCCATTCTGTAATTGGATTATTTATCTTTCTGGTGTTGAATCACAGGAGTTCTTTACATATTTTGGAGATAAAACCCTTGTCTGTGGTATCATCGGCAACTGTGTTCTCTCATTCAGTCAGTTCCCTTTTCATTTTGCTGATGTTTTCTTTAGCTGTGCAGAAGCTTTTTAATTTGATGTAGTCCCACTTGTTTCTTTCTTTTATATCCCTTGCTCTAGGGGACACATCAGTGAAAATATTGCTGCATGGAATATCTGAAATTTTCCTGCCTATGTTCTCCTCTAGGATTTTTGTGATCTCATAACTTATATTTAAGTCTTTTATCCATCTCGAGTTTATTTTTGTGTATGGTATAAGTTGGTGATTGAGTTTCATTTTTGCATGGAGCTAATCAGATCTCCCAACGTGATTTGTAGAAGAGGCTATTTTTACTCCAGTTTAAGCTTCTGCCCCCTTTGTCAAATATTGACCACAGAGACTTGAATTTATTTCTGGGCTCTCTATTCTATTCCACTGATCTATGTGTCTATTCTTGTGTCAGAACCAGACTGTTTTGATTACCATGGCCTTGCAATATAGTTTGATATCAGGTATTGTGATCCCTCTTAATTTGTTCTTCTTTCTCAAAATTGCTGAGGCTATTCAAGGTCATTTATGATCCATATACATTTTAAAAATATTTTTTCCCTATCTGTGAAATATGGCATTGGTATTTTAATAGGGAACATTGTAAACCCATTTGTATTGTCCCTGACCAATATGCTAGTGATATAATATATTTTAATTCAATACATGAATTTTAAATCTTCTAACATATTTAATCTATTCGCTGCTTTTAATTCTATCTTTAACTCATTTGAGATCATTTTCTGCCATTTTCACTTTTAGAATTTTCTTAAGGGTCTTCTGCTGGAGGCAAACTGTTTTTGCTGTGTCTGAGATAGTCTTTATTCACTTTCATTATTGTGTTTATTTACTTGTGTTTCTAACAGTTTATTCACTTTCATTATTGTGTTTATTTACTTGTGTTTCTAACAGTTTAGTCTTCATTTCTCAATTTTTTTGTGTCTAATTCTTAATTTGTCATATAATGTTGAATTTTTTATATTATGGTTTTGCTGCTCTCCTTTGTCTTATGTAATTTTCCTAATGCCTTTAAGCTCATTTTGAAATATTAAGTTATAGTTTTGATCTGTTTTAAGCATATCTTTCTGGTGTATCTTTATTGTCCATAGAGATTATATGTTCTTTAGCTCTTTGTTATAGTAATTGGGATTTTATCATGATACTTTTCTATTGTTCATTTTTACGTAAATTTAATTTTCCTGAATTTCTGAGAGGCTTTTTCAGATGGCTCTTGTAACTTTACTGAGCTTGCCTTCTGTGGTTTCCTGGCTGTGTTCCCCCACTCATTTTTATACGGACCTTCTCTTTTCTTCATCCCCACTAACTGTCTTCTGCTGAATTTCCCTTCTAGTTTCCCTTCACTGTGGGAATTTGTTCTGGTAGGAGCCTTGTTGGGTCAGCTTTTACAGGAGTTAAGAACAAGAATGCTCTAACCCCTTTAGGCCTTACATAGTGCTCCTTCCATCTATCTATTCACCTTTGAGGTGGACGATGGCACTTACTCCTCCAGTTTCCGCTGCTGTCCTCAGATTAGCTCACTGAACTTTCCTATTGGCTATTTTGGTTGTTTTCAGATCCTCTGTTGGTAAATAAAATTGGTCCCTCACCAGAGTTGGAGGAGCACTGATGAAAGGAAGGTAAGATGAGTGTTAGGAGGCTTCATGGAACAGCTAATTCTTTTTAATATCAGATGTTGAAGCACTTAGAGGTCCTGGGAGCACAACAAACTCAAATCCAGCATGACCCAAACAAAGTGAATAACTTTACCCTTAAACTTTGTCACTGCATCCCATAAGTTACATGGTATGTTTTCACTTTCATTTATTTAAAAATATTTTCTAATTTCTTGTGATTACTTTCTTTGACTCATAGGTTATTTAGAAGTACCTTGTTTAATTTCCAAATATTTTAGAATTTTTGAAATTTGTCTTTGCTACTGGTTTGTAGTTAATTCCATAAAAGCACATATACAGTTCCTTTCCTTTGAAATACATTGAGATTTATTTTATGACCCAATATATAATTTCTTGGTGAATGTTCCACATGCACTTGAAAAGAATGTGTTCTGCTGTAGTTTGGTGCAGTGTTCTAAAATGTCAAATAGGTCAAGCTAGTTCATTTTTCTCTCTACTTATGCTATTGATTACTAAGAAAGGAATGGTGATCTGTTTTCCAGTTTTATCAGTTCTATCAGTTTGTGCTTCATTTATTTTGAAGCTCTAGATTTGAAATGCTGGCTTTAGCATATAATAAGCTCACAAATATACATGAATCTGTTGTCTATTTCTTGACTATTTAGTTCCATTGCTCTGTTTATATACCCCATATTATTTTAATTAATTACTAAGACTTTAGAAAATACTTTGATTATCATTAAGATAAATCCTCTCCCTTCCCCACAACTTTTCTTTTTCAAAAATATATCTGTTCTTTTCATGCATTTTCTGTCATTTAGAATGTGAGCATCAACTGGTCAAATTCTTAATTGAGATTAATCTTATTGAGATTAATCAATAGGATTAATCTTCTTGTTGAGATTATTCTTTGGTATTTTTGTATTTTATAAAATATATACTTTATATTTCCTTGTTGCTCAGAGATATTTTTCCTATTGAAGATAAAGAACATGGATTGACAGACTTTTTCTTCAAAGCGTCAGGTGGTATATATTTTAGGCTCTATGGGCCGTATGATCTCCACCACTGCTAACTTGGTCATTGCCATTGTACCACAAGAGCAGCCATAGAAAACACATAAACAAAGGGGTACAAAACTTTATTTACAAAACAGACAACGGATCAGGTTTGGCCTGTGGGCCATAGTTAACTGACCCCCAATATAGAGAAAGATTAATTTTTACATAGTTATCTCATGTCTGGACTTTGTAATGAATTTACTAATATCGTGTTGGCCAAAATTTTTTTTTTCTGTAAGATGGTTCTTTGTCCAACCCAATACAATATTTTAGTTGAGTCTATTATTTCTATGCAGGCAAATATATAAACAAAAGACCATTTTTTTCTAACTTTTCAATATTTATACCAACTATTCCTTTTTATAGTCTCATTGCATTGGCTACATAACTCTAAGCAACAGTTAATTGCTAGCAGAAGGTATTGCTGGTTTTTCAATGGGAAGACTATTTTTCCCCTCCAAATATGAAATTGCTATGAGTTTCTAAAAAAAATGTTCTTTATCACATTCAAGTTTCAGATATAGCTGCATTAAATCTCTTCTAAGATCCCTTCTAATTCCAATTGTTTCACTATGAGGTCATACTGCTTTTTGGTTATAACTGTAAACAAATTAAGTACTCAGTATTCCACTGAGCAATCCAACACACCCCACTGAAAACTACTGACCTGTTTTTACCTAATGGATACCTTCCAGCTCTTCTGATTCAATTACTTGAACCTCTAGACACTACAGATGAAAATTAATTCTTCCAAGACATTAAGATAAATTAAGTAGGAAATTAAACTTTTTTGTTTTAGAGTTGCTTTCCTTTGAGATTTTTCAATAAAAATAGATCACTGAAATGACTTTTGAATATAAATGTAAACTTAATTGAAAATTTAATATTGTTCTAGACAAATTGGGGGTTAAAAGTAAAAAAAATTACTAAGACTTAAACGAGAATAAAACTTACAATGTTTATTTCTGAAAAGCTTTGATCCAACCTGTGAGTCCATCAAACACATACAACTTTTAAAATATAAATTTAAAGTTCAAAGTTAATAAATGCATATACATTTATATTGAAATATTTTTAAATTTCCCTTAAATAATAATTCATATACTCACAAAGGTGTCAGTGGGAGTTTAACATTCATATTCTAGGCAAAAATTAAGTTATTGTTGGTATGAAACTTTGTATTTCAATTACTGAGAAGTTTTTGATTTGAAATTCAATTTCCAAAAATAAAATTTAAAAAATGCAATCACTATTTCCATATTTACTTACTTAACTTCCCTAAAACAACTAAAAATTAGTCCAGCTATAAAAATATGAGGCACACATTAAGAAGAGACATATTTACCATCAACATTTGTGGAATTTTTCACAACAAGAGTATTTTAAAGGCTAGATAATAAAAAATAAAACAGGCAATACACAGTAAATATCTTCATTTAAATAATAACATGAAACCCTCAGGAACACTGTTGTACATTATATCTATTTTACATAAAGAGAAAAAATAAAGAATATAAATATTAAAGCCCAGTCACCAAAATTAAATTAATATTTAGCATGGACCATTTTTATATGAACAATGTAAATAGTGTAGAATCATTAATTTTATTTACTATAAAATACATTTTGGGGATATAATTATTTTTAAAATGAAAATTATCAATTTTAATTCATCCAATTCAAGTATTTCTTCAGCCATAGGAACAATATAAGCCTCTTAAAAATTAAAGATTTACAGCTTAATATTAAAAATTCTCTCACTATAATACATAGAATATTCTGATCTGCACTGAATCACACTGTGCAATGACCTGAATCAATTGCTTTGTAGCTTATAATCAAGTCCAACTGGTCACGAAAATTCTTCGATAGAAATATCACTGTAATTGTATGAGGCAAAGTTCTAAAATAAGATGAATATAGTAATGGCCACAATCTTTTCAACAAATAGAATGTGGAAGTTTTTGTTTTCTAAACTATGAATTTGGTTTTCCAAGATTTGGTTCCCAAAGCCAACTTCTAAATGTTACAGCAGAGGTAGGAGGTAATGAAAATAAATTATTTCATGTAACTCTGAAGGAAAAAATAACTATCATAGATCTTAGCTTGAAAAATATATCTGGCATAAGAGGTATTCAGAATTACATGATAATACTTATATCAAAGTTTATCGGTTAGCTACAGGGAAAAAAAAAAGAGGCAAGTAGAATGTAATACTTGCTTCCAAGAAAGCAGACTGAGTAATATGTTCCAGTGTTAGGGTGGGATAAGAAAGAAATTGAGCCAAGCAAAAATTTCCTCTTGGACCTTCTACATAAACATCTATTTTAGTTTTGGATTGTTCACCAGTGTGCTCATGGGATGGCAAGGGGAGCTCTACCCACCCATAAAATGCTTCCCAGACCAATAGGTCCTTGTCCTGTGGCTCAATAAAAGCAACTCATCCTCTGAGGTCTCCCATGGGAGCATGGAAGAACAATAAAATGAAATTCAAGTTGCATAACAAGATAAAGCATCCTAATAGGGCTTTTTATTGAGCTGAGTTACTCAAATACCATCTAAAAATACAGATTCTAGCTAAAAACACATGCACATATAAACAAGTATCTGTCTAGAAAATGCCTGTAAGAAGTCATAATGATCTTGCAGTTTATGGGCCCCATATACTGCCAGAATCAGGGCTTTAGAAGGTCCCAGAAATCCTCAGTCCCTTTAGCTATCTTTCCAAATAAAATCTTAATAAATGTAGTTTAAGTCTTTTATTGGGCTCTGTAATCCCTTCAAGCAGTTGTTTTAAGTAACTTTTTATTTCACTGGAAAATGTGGGAGGGTATTTGATATTATCTAAGTAAAATCAGTGGGTAAACTCTGTTCACCACCAACCAAATGATGCTGCCTTCAGGAAGTTGTCAGAAAGAAAATTAAATGATACACCAAGAAAGCACATTATAGGCATAAGCAAAGCCAGTCAGTACAGCTTGAACGTATTCTTTGTGAGGAAGCTCCAAGCCACTTGGTGATTTCAATTGTGAGGCAACAGAAGTCTTTCTTAATGTAAAGTCACAAGCTTCTGGAGAACTTCAAGCACAATTTTATAACAAAAGTAATACTGCTCCTACATACATGTATATGAAAGACAACAGAATGTTAAGTAACTGAATACCAATATCCACTTTCAGAGAACACATTTGTAATTTTTAACCACAAAGGAAAGTTCCTAAAAGAGCAAACATTTAACTAATAATTTATTTACATAAATATATTTTTAAATATCAGGAAAATAAATGATCACAATATAGTTCTTGCTCTAGAACTAAAGGATAAACTGAATAGAGGGGAAACCAACTCTCACTCTCAATCTTCTTATATTTTGTCTGGATAAATTTATTTTAAACTTATTTCTTAGAAATAGCCTCAGGTCTCTCACACCTCTAGTTCAAATGAAATGCTTTATATTATTTGACATTGTCCTAAAAACAGCCCAAGCTAAAGATTTAAGGGTACCTATTTGTTTTCATTATCCATATTCTCTTAACTCTCCAAATGATTAATAATTAACCTGTGACAAATGATATCATTTTATGACATGCCAATGACATTAATACTTCAGTGGAAGGTAAATATCCCAAAATTGCTATCCACAAACTTATGAAAAATAAATTAAATTATGTTACTTAAATAACAGCATTATGGACAAAGCTTGTGTTTGGGCATCAGGAGACTTCAGTCTTAGTGTTGGCTCCTCCACTTGCCATCTGAATGAACTTATAAAACAGACTGGATTGCTCTGAACTTCAAGTTTTACATCAGTAATATCAGAACAAAACCACTGTCAGCCTCAACAGGTAAAAATCAGTGAGATGTAGGTAAAAGAGATTTATAAATTGCAATGTGCTATATATAGTGTCAACTTCTGTGTTCATTATTCTTCAAATTAGAATTTATGAGATGAGAGCTTACCTTTGTTTGAATCATGCCATAACGCTGTTCTCTCATTTGGGCCACTATATTTCTGATGTTGAACTGCAACAGGATGATAGTAATTTTATATTATCCATATAGGGGAAAACATAAATGTACAGATTGCCAAATGAGTATTCCATACTGCTTTCCAGTAAAAGAGATGTCAAGATTTAATCAGAAAGTTCTCATTTTCAGTCATAAGAAAATGTACTATTTTTAACCTAGTGTAATGGATAAGGAAGACTTGTTTAAATGGGTTTCCAGGAAAAAGCAGGAAGCAATAATTTATAGCAAGAAATGCTCTCCAAAAGAAATAACAACAAATTTTCCCCTGTGTATACTTTTCTGTTCTCCAAAGGGAGAACTTAAAGTAGCATTATAATTCTGGAAAACTCTGGAAGCATCGAAGACTTTTTCTGGCTACAATAGTAGTACAGCTGTTTGTCATAAAAAGAGCCCTCTTAACTCAAATGGAGACCCTGAGCAACATTTGGCTCAACACCAGATTCTGCATGTGTGCAGAGATCTACTCTACTCAGTGTAGTCGCTGAGCCAGAGCAGGTCTGCAAAAGGCTGTTACTGGTCCACAATGTGATAAGCCCAGAAGCTAGTAGTAAGTTTTAGAAACTCTCATGGCAATCTGACACTGGTGCAGCAAGCATCAAGAGGTATCATCAGCGGAACAGTACACAGACCAGGTAGGGTGTTGCTGAATTGGCCTGGAGGGTCATATGTGGTGCAAGCTCAGGACCAGTTATGTCCAACAAATTTTCAGATGCTGATATCTGAAAATTTTCAGGCAGGTTTGTCAACCATAATCCCAAAGTACATAAAATATCAGAGAAAATGTAAGCATTCCTGTATTTTTATAACTTATCATTTTTATAGTAATTAAAATTTGTAATTTAGCTTAAAATTTTTTATACTGAATTATTCACAGTAAATTGCAAAAAAAAATTAAAGAGAAATTCTGTGTATACTTTTCCCACTTCCCCCATATTATACCATCCAGGATAGTATAGTATAATATCCCAACCAGGAAACTGACACTGGTATAATCCACAAAGCTTATTCAGAGATTGCCTATTTTATATGCAATCATTTGTGAGTATGTGCACTTGTATGGTTGTGCACTTGTATGGGTGGTTCTGTGCAATGTTATCATATGTAAAAATTTATGTAACTGCAACCACAATCAAGATACATAACTGTTATACCATGAAACTTCCTTATGCTATCTGTTAGGGCACCCACCCACCACAATCCCTAACCCTTGGCAACAGTAATATGTTCTCTATCTCTACAGTTTATTTCAAGATTACATGGCTGGAATAAGGTACTATCAAACCTTCTGACATTGACTTTTTTCATTCAGCATAATTGCTTGAGACACATCAAAACTGTTGTATATATTAATAGTCCTTTCCTTCTTATTGCTAGATAGTATTCTATGGTCTGGATATGTACCAGTTTTTTAACCATCAACTTGTTGAAGAACATCTAGATTGTTTCCAGTTTTGGGCTGTTACGAATAGATCTGCTATGAACATTTGTGTACAGGTTTTGTGTGAATGTAAGTTTTTGTTTCTCTGGGATAAATACCCAAAAGTGCTGTTGTTGTGTTTATACTGTTAAGTTTACCTTTTCTTTTTTAAAGAAATTGTAGCACTATTTTCTGGAGTGGGTATACCATTTTACATTCCCACAAGTGATGTGTGATTAATCCAGTTTCTTTAATCTTCACCAGCATTGCTGAAGATTTTTTATGTCACTATTTTCATATTAGCCTTTCTGATAGATGTCCAGTGACATTTCATCATGGTTCTAATGTAATTTTCCTAAAGGCTAAAGAAGCTGAGCATCTTTTCGTGTGCTTACTTTTGTCATCTATATATCCTCTATGGTGAAATGTCTCTTCATGTCTTTTACCCACTTTTTAACTGGATTGATTTTTTTTTGCAATTGTGTTTCAAGGGCTCTTTATATATTCTAGTTGTAAGACCTTTGTGGATATATAGCTTACAGTTTCTCCAAGTCTGCAGCCTGTATTTTCAATCTTCTTCATAGTGTCTTTCACAGAACAAATCATTTTAATTTTCTTTCCCCCTAATATCAGTGATGGCAAAATGTGTGCTCTCACTGCTTGTATTCAACACAGCACTTGAAGTTCTAGGTAGCGCAATAAGGCCAGAAAAAGAAATAAGAGGCATACAGATTGGAAAAAAAGCCACAAGTCTGTCCTTATTTTTTGGATTGAATGATTGTCTATGTAGAAAATGCCAAGAAATCTAAAAACAAAACAGAACACAAAATCTTCCTAGAACTGAGTTTAACAGATCAAAGGATATAAGATCTGCGTGTAAAAACTGCACTTCTACATAGTAACAATGAACATATGGAAACTGACAGTAAAAACACAATACCATTTACAATCACTCCAAAGAAAATGAAATAAGTTGCCCTGGCTGGTGTGGCTCAGTGGATTGAGTACCGGCCTGCAAACCAAAGGGTCACAAGTTTGATTCCCAGTCAGGGTACATGCCTGGGTTGTGAGCCAGGTCCCCAGTTGGGAGCATGCAAGAGGCAACCACACATTGATGTTTCTCTCCCTCTCTTTCTCCCTCCCTTCACCTCCCTCTAAAAATAAATAAATAAAATCTAAAAGTAAATAAAATAACTTTAACAAAGCATGTACAGGATTTGTATGCAGAAAGTTACAAAATGCTAATGAGAGAAATCAAAGAAGACCTAAATAAATGGAGAGACATACCATATTCATTGATTAAAAAATTCAACATGGTAATATGTCAATTCTCCCCCAAATTGATCTAGATTTATCAATTCCTATAAAAATCCTGTTAAGGTTTTTTGTAGAGAGGAACAAGCTAATTCTAAAATTTATGTGGGAAGGCACACACCCTATAATCATTAAAACAATTTCAAAAAAGAAGAAGAATGTGTGAGGAATCACTCTACATGATATAAGGACTTACTATGTAACTACAGTAATACAAAGTGTAGTATTGGCAAAAGAACAGACATACAGATTAATTGAATAGATTACAGAACCATAATGAGTCCCATACAGGCAGGTCCAATGGTTTCTCACAAATGTGCAAAAGCAATTAGCCTTTTCAACAAATTGTGCTGAAGCAATTGAACATCAGAAGGAAGGAAGGAAGGAAGGAAGGAAGGAAGGAAGGAAGGAAGGAAGGAAGGAAGGAAGGAAGGAAGGAAGGAAAAATAAAGATAGAAAAGTCAACCCTGACCTAAACCTCATACTTTATACAAAAATTAACCCAAAATAAATTCTGGACTTAAATGTAAAACATAAAACTACAGAACTTTCAGAAAATAGCAGAGAAAAAATTCTTTGAGATTTAAGCTGATGAATACTGACACTTTACACCAAAAGTATCATCTACCAAAGGAAGTATTGATAAAATAAAACCTCACTAAATTTTAAAACTATTGCTTCTTTGAAAGCCTGTTTTTTAAATTTATATGTTAAGACTAGAGAAATTGTGGAAATAAATTTGTATTTATTTAACCTCAATTTACTATTGGCAAAACAAACTTCATTGGACTGTCCTGTTACCAAATGATGATTATAGATATAACTGTAGAGAAATGAAAACCCAAAAGGTTCATGTTAATTTTTACCTGGAATTATGATTCCTTACACATTGAGTTTTATAGCCATTATTTTTTTACAACAAATTTGACCATCTAATGAAATGGAAAATTTTTTAATCATATACCATTTGAAGGTTAAATAATGGCAAATCACATTATTTGAACAAACCAATTAATTACTAGCAATAAATTTGAATCAGTAATTAAAACACCCTCATAAAGAGCCCAGGCTACATAGATTTACAGGGGAATTCTAACAAATATTTAAAAAATGATTAGTACATATTCATCTCAACTAATCCATAAATTGAAGTTCACTTATGAACTTATGTTATGAGGCTGGCATTACTTTGATACCCAAACTAATGGAAGAGACTGCAGAGAGAGAGAGAGAAAGAGAGAGAGAGACTTACAGGCCTATATTCTCGGTAAAGGTAAACACTGAAATTCTCAACGAAACAGTACCAAAACAAATTGAACAATATATTAAAATGATTGTACACCCTGATCAAGTGTGAATATAGCAGTGATGCAAGAATGGCTCAATATCCAGGAAACAATTGATGTGATTCATCAATAAAAATATGAATATTCAAGAGATACAGGAAAAGAAATAGAATACTATATGCATTACTGATAGAAACATTTCAAAGAAGGCTTACAGAAGGAAACAATCTCAGCTTGACAAAGAGTATATATGACAACCTCACCACTAGCTATATACTCAATTGTGAAACAATGAAAACTTTATTTTTAAAATCAAAAACTGAAGAATGTCCACTTTCATTATGATTATTTGAAATAGAATTGAAATAATTAAACTAGCAATCAGAGTGGAAATTTAAATAAAACACATCTTTTTAAAAAATATTTTATTGTTGTTCAAGTACAGTTGTCTGCATTTACCACCCAACATTCCCCCAAAACCCAGCTATTCCTACCTCCTTCCCCTGCTTCTATCCCGCCATTTTTGTCCATGTGTCCTTTATAGTTGTTCCTGAAAACCATTCCCACCTTTCCTCCAATTATCCCCTCTCACCTCCCCTCTGGTTACTGTCAGATTGTTCTTAATTTCAATGTCTCTGGTTATATTTTTCTTGCTTATTTGTTTTGTTGATTAGGTTCCACTTAAAGGTGAGATCATATGGTATTTGTTTTTCACTGCCTGACTTATTTCACTTAGTATAATGCTCTCCATTTCCATCCATGCTGTCGTAAAGGGTAGGAGCTCCTCCTTTCTCTCTGCTGCTTAGAATTCCATTGTGTAAATGTACCATAGTTTTTTGAGCCACATATTTACTGATGGGCATCTAGGTTGCTTCCAACACTTAGCTATTGTAAATTGTGCTGCTATGAACATTGGGATGCATAAGTTCTTTTGCATTGGTGTTTCAGGATTATTAGGGTTTAATCCCAGCAGTGGAATTGCTGGGTCGAAAGGCAGTTCCATTTTTAGTTTTCTGAGGAAACTCCATGCTGTTTTCTACAGTGGCTACACCAATCTGCATTTCCATCAACAATGCACTAGGGTTCCCTTTTCTCCACATCCTCTCCAACACATGTTTGTTGATTTATTTATGATGGCCATTCTGACTGGTATGAAGTGGTATCTCATTGTGGTTTTAATTTGCATCTCTCTGATGGCTAGTGATGTTGAGCATCTTTTCATTTGTCTCTGGATCCTCTGTACGTCCCCCTCGGAAAAGTGTCTGTCCAAGTCCTTTGCCCATTTTTTAATTGAGTCGTTTGTCTTCCTGGAGTGGAGTCATGTGAGTTCTTTATATATAATTTGGAGATCAAATCCTTGTCTAAGGTATCATTGGCTAATATGTTTTCCCATATGGTTGGTTCTCTTTTCATTTAAATGCTGTTTTCTTTAGCCGTGCAGAAGCTTTTTATTTTTATAAGATCCCATTTGTTTATTCTTTCTTTTATGTCCCTTGCTCTAGGGGACATATCAGTGAAAATATTGCTGTGTGGAATATCTGAGATTTTCCCACCTATGTTCTCCTTTAGGACTTTTATGGTGTCATGACTTATACTTTTATTCACATTGAATTTATTTTTGTGTATGGTGTAATTTGATGGCCAAGTTTAATTTTTTTGCATGTAGCTGTCCAGATCTCCCAACACCATTTGTTGAAGTGTATAGCCATTATTGACTGTGAATTGCTAAAACCACACCTGTGTTAATTGCAAAGATGTACTAGCTAACAAAGCAAAGCAACCATTAATATTACTTGTCATGTACATAAAAAATAATTTCAAAGACAAAAGGATTATTTTAAAGAATGTTAAGTTAAAAAGCCAACAGAAACTGATGTTCAATATTTCATATAACATTATCTGCTAGAGACTTATAAAATATCACTTCTAATTGCTAAGACTAAAAACCCAAATACAATTGCCAACATAATGGTAAAACACTGTATTAAAGATGTTTTCTTGAAAATGCTGAGTAAATACAGGGATGAGCAAAGTAGGTTCACAGTTGTGAATATAAAAACAGAGTTGTTCCTGTATTATTATTTATTAATTACTGTATTATTATTGACCTATTTTCCCCACCACTGTATGTGGCCAAAAAGAGTTCAAGTACTATTTACTTTTTTTAAAGTATATTTTATTGATTATGTTATTGCAGGTGTCCCATTTTTTTCTCCCCTTTATTCCTCTCTGCCCTGCAGCCTTCCCTCCCACCAGCATCCCCACCCCTGCAACCCCTTAGTTCATTTCCATGGGTTATACATGTAAGTTCTTCAGCTTCTCCATTACCTATACTATCCTAAACCTCCCTCTGTCTATTTTGTACCTATCATTTATGCTTCCTATTCTCTGTTATAGCCTCTCCCCCTCCCCACTGACAACCCTCCATGTGATCTTCATTTCTATGACTCTGTTCCTGTTCTAGTTGTTTGCTTAGTTTATTTTTGTTTTTGTTTTTTAGGTTCAGTTGTTGATAGGTGTGAGTTTGTTGTCATTTTACTGTTCATAGTTTTGATCTTTTTCTTAGATAAGTGCCTTTAACATTTCATATCATAAGGATTTGGTGATGATGAACTCCTTTAACTTGACCTTATGTGGGAAGCATTTTATCTGCCTTTCCATTCTAAATGATAGCTTTGCTGGATAGTGTAATCTTGGATGTAGGTCCTTGCCTTCCATGACTTCAAATACTTCTTTCCAGCCCCTTGTTGCCTGTAAGGTTTCTTTGGAGAAATAAGCTTATAGTCTTATGGGAACTCCTTTGTAAGTAACTGTCTCCTTCTCTCTTGCTGCTTTTAAGATTCTCTCCTTATCTTTAATCTTGGGTAACTTAATGATGATGTGTCTTGGTGTGTTCCTCTTAGGGCCCAGCTTCTTCAGGACCCTGAGCTTTGTGGACTTCCTGGAGGTCTATTTCCTTTGACAGATTGGGAAAGTGATCCTTCATTATTTTTTGAAATAAGTTTTCAATTTCTTACCTTTCCTATTCTCTTTCTGCCACCCCTATGATTTGGATATTGGAACATATAAAGTTTTCCCTGAGGTCCCTAAGCCTGTCAATTTTTTGAATTCTTGTTTCTTAATTCTGTTCTGGTTGAATGTTTATTTCTTCCTTCTGCTCCAAATCATCATATGAGTCCCAGTTGCCTACCCATCATTGTTGGATCCCTGTACATTTTCCTTTATTTCACTTTGCATAGCCTTCACTTTTTCCTCTGTTTTGTGACCATACTCAACCATTTCTGTGAGCATTCTGATTACCA
Source organism: Carollia perspicillata (assembly GCA_004027735.1). NCBI lineage: Eukaryota > Metazoa > Chordata > Mammalia > Chiroptera > Phyllostomidae > Carollia > Carollia perspicillata. The sequence goes on from PVKM010006320.1 coordinate 14,289, forward strand.
GTGTTTTGAAGTCTGCATCTGAGAGGCTGGCTATCTCTTCATTACATAGATGTTTTTCAGGAGTTTTGACCTGTCCTCTCATTTGGGCCATATTTCTTTTTCTTTGTTTTGGAGCTCCTGTCATAAAGGGTGGAACCTTAGGTATTTACCAGGGCAGGACAACTCACATTGCTGTGTTGTGGTGCTGTATATGGGGGAAGGGTCAGAGAGGGAACAATGCTACTTATTTGGCTCTTGCCTCACTTTCAGTCACTTTTCATGCTGTCCACAAGGTAAGGTAATTGGGCCCTTCTGGTGCTCAATCCTGTGTGTGTGTGTGTGTGTGTGTGTGTGTGTGTGTGTGTGTTTTAGAACCCTGTGGTCTCTCTTGTGAGGCTGGGAGTTTCTCCTGCATCTGCAACCCCCGAAGATTTTTATAGCCAGAGGTTTTGAGGGTTTTTTTCCTGTGCTAGAACCCTGGGTTGCACAGTCTGTCTTGCTCCCCAGTTATTCCCCGCAGTTTATCCACACACAGATGTGGGACTGCTCAGTCTACCAGCCACTGCGTCACCCACCTGGTCCTCCAGCCTGTGTCTTGCCACACATCCTCTCCCACCCCTGCTTCCCATCTCTGCCCCTCATACCAGTTTGGATAAATGTTTCTTCTTTAACTCCTTGCTTGTCAGACTTCCATACAGTTCAATTTTCTGGCAGTTATGGTTATTTTTTGTTTCTAAATTTGTTGTTGTCCTTCTTTTGGCTGTGTGAGGAGGCAAAGTGTATGTACCTGTGCCTCCATCTTGACCAGAAGTCTAGCTCTAAAGTACCATTTTCTAATGACACCCCAGCTTGATGAATTCAGGGACTGGTTAATGAAATGGAGTGGTACTAATTTATGAAACAAAGTAGCAATTTATTTACTATTGAAACTTAATGAACCATAGGTATTGCTACATAGTGATTCTTTCAGTATATATGTGATTTGAACATGATGAGATATAAAGAAATAATTCCTTTTTGCAACTGGATCACTGACAAACACTACTAGTTCTAAACTGTATAAAAATGCAAAGTACTAACTATACATTGTCAACAAATGTCATTTGGAGTTTCAATTTTGTGTACAGTTATGTACTGGTAGTAGAGCTTCAATGACTGGAAAACAGTTTAAAGTAGTTACAGAGACTTAAAAAAAAAGTAAATATGCCTGCATGATGAACTAAACAGTGTGCTTAGTGAGTGGCACATTAAGAATTTGGATCGGGCCCTGGCTGGTGTAGCTCAGTGGATTGAGTGTGGCCTGCAAACCAGAGGATCACGGTTCGATTCCCAGTCAGGGCACATGCCTGGATTGCAGGCCAGTTCCCAACAGGGGACACATGAGAGGCAACCATACATTGATATTTCACTCCTTCTCTCCTTCCATTCTCTTCTAAATATAAATGAATAAAATCTTTAAAAAATAAAAAATAAAGAATTTGGATCGGTCATTTCATGATGTGATCATATGGTAATTGACAATTAACAACTGTTACTGCATGCTGCAGATGGTGAGAAGGGACAGTTCTGTGTAGAATGAGAAGTCTTAACATTTCCAAAGGTTTTGGGATTTTTAAGCAGCCTTGGTTAAAAAATGAAAATGGTTATAAAAATAACCATGAAAAGAAATAGGTGATTACATATTTTCAGATTTTCATATCATTTAGAATCATAATTAGGCTGGTACATAGCTTACAGCATGTGAGACTTCCCCATGTGAGTTCCACAGCATGCACACTGGTCTGTGGCTGCTTGATACCACCAAAACACTGGGCTTGCTCTTGGATGGCATGGCAATGAATCAAACTGCCTTGAGTGTTTCTAAATGCTTACTCTCAATTTCTGTAAACTTATCTTGCGGCTGATAACAAACATCCACAGATTGATGCTGGTCCGAGACCACATTTTGAATAGCTCTAGTAGCTCTACTAAATTTCTAGAGTAGAGAGGGGCATCAATGTAAGAACATTTGACAGTTTAAGATTCTATTGAAAAGCCAATAAGGAAACAAAGGGTGTGTTGCCTATTTTTGAAGCACCATATTTCATAAAACTAAGAATCCTTGATTGTAAAATGCATACTTTTACACCCCCCCCCAAAAAAAAAACACTGTCAAACTCTCAGAGGACTTACTATAAAACACATTTGGAGTTTAAAGAAAGCATAACATGGGAAAAAACAGTGCTCCTTAGTATCATGAATACAGTTCCTATGTGGGATATAAAATAAAGGTAAATATTAATATAAATAAAGCATTTAAGAAATTATGATGAACAATATATAAAAATTATACTAATGAAATTTGTTATGGGAATAGGTAACATCAGACTCAACTGTTTAGCATTTTTTATAGCATTTGTCTTTATTTTGGGCCAGACATTTTATATTTATTCTTTGTCATAGCACCCTGAATTTGCTCTGGAAAACCATTCCTCTCTCATTCTCTGCTATATGGCGTGGAGTAGTCCTCACTGGCCTACATTGACCAGAATCTCCCACAGTAACTAGTTCAGTGAAGGTCTATAACTCAGTGGAATACAGTGGAATGTTAGGAAACACTGAGCTCAAGATTCTGAAAAGAAGGAAATTTCCTCTATCCTTCAGGAGTTACTGGGAGAGGCCATTTGTCTACCATCCCACACAATATGGCCTGAGGACAGTGAGTTCCATAGAACCCATGCAGCCATTTGCTGCCAAAGGGAGAGCCTGTCACTGTCTGGGTATAACTACATAAAGTTTGAGAGAGGAGAGTCTCACATTTATTCTGACAACAGAAGTCTGCAGAATTTGTCTACCAGGGAAAATGCCGCATAGTCCCTGTTTTCTCATGGCTGAGCTGGGCATTTTCATATTCCTTGTGGTTATTTATGGTAAGAGCCACTTTCCCCCCAATGCCTCCTTATTTTGCAGCCCAGGAAACAATTTTTTGACCAGAGATCTAAATTCATATTCCTTACTCAGTTTAATCAATGATAAAGGTATAATTACCATATGTCTAATTCTTGTGTCTATCTCTTAGCTGGTTCTAAATTAAGAGCAAAGAATTGCTAAAAATGGACTCAAACACAATAATATTATTATCCTTATTTTACATATGAGAAAACTGGGTTTCAGAGAGGATAAACAATTCACAAAATCACTAAAAATCTACAGTATATGGTAAAACTGGCAACCCAACCCAGGGAACCTCTTATTAACTCTGAAGTCTACATTTTTTCAGTGTGCTCACATCCATGTATTTCTGTTCATTAAAAATATGTACACTTCATTGACATTCTCTAACAGGATTATAAAAACTGTATCTGTGGAATGGAGGGCAGAAAAGTGAAAATGAACTCACATTTACTGTGTAGTAAGCCATGCGTTTACATTATGTACTTAACACTCACATCCATCTCCAGGAACCTGCAGCAGTTAAATAAGAAGCCGGTACCCAAAGCTCACATCTATATACTAAGTTGCTCTTGAGGGCCAAATATTAGTCTTCAGCTATAAGAATACTGTTAAAACTATAGGTTTATCTGCTTAATTCACACACTTACTGAAAAGTTCTTTTCAATGGCACAGAACACAACATCCACACATAGGAACACCCCTGTCCGGCCCACGCCGGCACTGCAGTGAACAATGATGGGTCCTGTAAGGTGACTCTTCCTCACAAAACGAACATATTTGATAAAACCATCTACTGAGGCAGGAGTGCCGTGGTCTGGCCAGTCAGTGAACTGCAACTGTTTTACGAAGTGACTAGTTCCCGTCTGTTAAGGAAGGAAGAGAGAGGGAAAGGGAGGGAGAGAGAGGGAGAGAGAAGGAAGTGGGGGAAAGAGAAGAGAGATTTATCAATCTCTTATATTAGAGATCTCATTTCAATTTCTAATATACCAATAATAATAACAATAATAATAATAATAATAATAATAATAATAATAATAATAATAATGGCTACATGGTAACACAATAAAAAATATGAACATTAACAGGTAACATGAATTGAGCACTTATGTTCCCAGTATTGTGCTAGGAACTTCACATGCATTTTCTCTTAATTCTCACATCAGTCCTGGGAGGTGGCACTGTGTGCATTTCATTCTCATTTTACAGATAAAAAGGTAAGGATTAGAGTGATTGAGAAATGTATGGTAGGTCAGGAGGCCTACATGTTTAGAGCTGGGATTGTCATTCAGGTCCCCTGAATGCAAATTGACTATCTTCCTTCTGCACCATGAGGCTGCAGAAAAAACAAGAATCTATCTATCTTAGCTGAAGTATTATAATACTAAATATAATTAAAACAGGTGGGTGCTATCAAGTTGCTTGACTGGGGGCACCAATCTTCTCTGGCAATGAGGATAGGGTGGCTCATGGCCATGTGAGTGGACTGTGGCCACTACTCTCATGGTGAGCCCCCTGGGAGTAGAGTCATGAAACTCTCCTCAAGGTTGACAGATAAAACATTTGGAGTTTACCCATCATTCCTTCCAAAGAAGGAATCTCCAAAGAGATCACACTTTTCCCACTTGAAGTCCTTATTTTATTTCACTGAGGACCCTTCTGGAAAAATTGAGAATGGGTTTCTCGCTCTTCTGCTCCCCACAATGCATCTTTTTTCCCTAAGTTTGAAATAGAAAACTCAAGTCTGAATCATTAGTACATGAATCTCAGTGATGAAAACAATACTTGAAAATCCTGTGAAGGCATGAAGTTTAGGATAACTCTCCCCCTATTACATATTTCAGAGATTAAATCTCTCTTGCTACTGTTGACCATTAAGAGTTTGCAAAAAGGTGGGCCTTATTTCACCACGTTCTTGACCCTACGCCAGGAAGACAGAACCCCTGATGCAGATTCTCCAAACATGAATCACATGGTTCTGAGGCCTGTGGGCCTCAGCCCAAAGGCTGCTGTCTTACACTCCCTTGCTAATACTCCATAAGTGGGCCCCAGGATTTGAGTCCTTGCAGAGAGATGATCATTCATCTGTGCCTCCCACCTGGCCTATATTCTCCAAGCATACTGTCCTGCTATCATAGCATGTATCGCATGGCATTTGGAATTGATTTGCTTGGAGTTTTCCTTCCACACTAGACTGTAAGTACTCTAAGAGCTGAGACTGTGTCTGTTTCATATCTCCAGCACCTGACATAATACCTGGTTAATAGGAAGGAGTCATCAGGTATTAGGGAAATGAGGGATGAGGCAAATCCTCAGGTACACAGAGCAAGCACAGTGTCTAGCACACAGCCAGCAAGTTCTGTATCCATGTCAGACATTATTATTCTTGACCTACCTGCTCTTCAGTCTGGGCTCTGACCCTCCTCATACTCCTCAAGTTTATCTTTCCCGTCCTTTTCTACTCCTCTATATCTTCAACTTTTCCCTTTGCACTCAGGTCCCCCATCCCACAGTAATCTCTTGGAAACCCTAATCATCTCCCTAAATATTTCTTCCATTTCCTTGCCTTGTCTCTCATAGGCACTTTACTCTCTGACGGCCTCTCTGATCAAGACTACCTGTTCTCCTTTGCCCAAGTACCACAGAGCACAGAGATTAGGTTACCAACTGCTTGCTGCCCACTCCTGTTTGCAGTGCACTATTTCTTCTACTTAAATAAACTCCCTTTTCCTTCTGAGTTTTGTACCTCTTAGCTTCATCTACTTCCCCTTTCCATCTTTCTTATTTGGACAATTCTTAATCCAGATGCTACCTCCTCAAACAAAACTCCAAGTAATGCTAAGTATTTCCCTTCCAAGCCCCCAAACCCTCCATACAGACCTCAATATTACCACTGAGCACAGTTCCTTGGAAGGAATTATCGGTGAACATACCAAACTCTCCACTCAGTAAGCAGTAACAGTGCCTGGCACACTGATTAGCACAACTTAAGAATTTGATACATATCTGTCTCACTTGGCAGAAGCAGCCAAAGTACCTCCTGGGATTAGGTAACTTCCAATACTTGCTCTCCTCGCCCCATCTCCCCTTTTCAATTTTTCCTCTCTCCAGCCAGAGTTTGGTTAAGCACAAGTAGAAGTGGTGGTGTCTTAGTTTCTGGTACCAGAGAGAATTAAAAATAAGTTATTTAAAAAGTATTCCCACTCTATATCTTATCGTACTCCTAACTTATCATCCTGACACATGTGCTCATATAATAAAACATATATCTCATACCAATTTTAGAAAACTTACAGACTTCCTCACAACTTGAAGTATTCGAATAATAAAATATTGAAGTATCTGATAGTTCTCCAGGAAGATTCGACAGTTTTTCAATTCCAAAGGCTTCTTATTGGAAATGGGCCAGTAACGGTGGCATTTGGTAACTCCATCTTCTATCTCTCTGGTTATCATGACAATAACATTAGAGTTATTTTCCAAAACCATTTGCCAAAAGTCATCTGTGGTATCTGGCAGTGGTCCTTGGGTAGCAATATAAAAATATTCTTCTCCAGAATTGGTTATTTTAATATAACTAGCATTAATGTAGTCCTTGTTTTCTCCAAGAGGAACACGTGTTGAATCATCTGTTACAAAAACAGAAACATACATCCAGATTCCCTGAAAGCATTTCCTATAGATAAATCCATTTATATCTTTGACCAATAGAGGATAGCATAGTAGTTTTTTTTCAAAAGCATCATGTGAGTTCATGAATTTAAATTCCTCCCTCACCAAAACCTATTGGCATGATCTAAGAAATAAACAATTAGGGGAGTTTTTGTTATGATCAATTTTTACTAAACAGAGAAGGATTCTATCAGTATCCAGACAGTTGGGGAGACTTCTGTTAGAAATGGCACAGGGAGGGTTATGTCAAAGGAATTACCTACTAGTTTGCAGCTAAACACAACAAAGAAGGAGTCCTCTGAAGGAGCAAGTGAGTAACATTCTCCTACGAATCTGGAGCATCAAGGCCAAAGCAGCAGAGACCAGGGGAAAAAATACCAACAACTAAGAACTGAGATAGTTGATCAAATATACATACTAGGATTAACAGAATTCTATCAATGCCACACACATACAAGGCAACCATCTGTTATGTTGATCCTCAGCCTCCACCTGGTGAAGTGGCACATTAACCACAGCAAAGATATAAGGAAAGGGTGCTATAAAGAGGATTTGCCCCAAGTAACAGGAGACACACCTAATACTGTTAAAACAAAGGGGGAAATCCAGTTATTTGACTCACTAATAAACTCCATTGGCCTGGGTACACTTTCTTCACTGGAGCTATGGCTCTACCACAGTTCCCACACAGAGAGAGCAAATGACCTCAGAAAAGGAGAGACCTTCCCTGCCATGTAGCTATCACACCAGTAGGCTGTCCCTACTACACATGGATTACTTACCTATCAAATATGCTATGACCAAGATAATTGAAAAAGAGTTTACACAACATCTGACAGAAGCCTTCTCAAATTCCAACATAGCAAACACAAACCGTCCCTTGTAAATATGAATAAACAGGAAGAACAATCACTAGATTCATAAAGATAAATACTATTTCACAAAAGGAGACCATTCTGCAGAATCATAGGAAATGTATTCCTTTCTATAAGGGGAAAGAATGCTTTAAAAATTCCTATTTAGAGCAGGGAAGATGGCAATGGAGTAGGTGGGAGTGGATTTCACTTCCCCCTACACACTGGAGGAAAACCTGGCCAGTCCACAGAGGAACAGAGCAGACAGACAACAGAACCCCAGCATATTTGAAAATAAGAGTCCAAAAATTGCAGTGGACACTGATAAACCAGACAGTAAGAAGGATATTTCAGGACAATAAGGTCCTGGGGACCAGCCCAAGGACACAGGCAACTGTACCCCAGGCCTGGTGCCCAGAGCTGGCACCGGGTCTACCACAGACTCTTTGAAAGTGGAGGGCCTGCCAGAAAGTCTTTGGGAGAGCACTGGGTCAACTGTTCCCTCCCTCCCTGACCTGGCAGGGTCTGAGCAGCACAAGGAGAGACCTAGTTGCAGAGAGTGAAATAAGGACAAAGAAGCAAAACACACAGGGGTCATGATCACCACCAGAGATTGTAGTTGCCAGCTTGGAAGAGCTGAGAGTCCTGCAGTGATGAGCACTGACCCCGATAGTCAGTGGTCCAGCTCGAGAATTGGGCTACACGGGGTGGCAGGCTTGAGTAGGAGGAATTTATCAAAGAGTGGGACTGTTTGGGGATTCTGCTGCTACAGCCCCGTGGCTGACTCCCCAACCAGCTGAGCAGAGACCCTGAGGTTATGCAGAAGGCGCTGCATTCCCCACAGCACTGGGAAGGGTTGGCACACAAACCCCTGGGACTGAGGCAGCAGCCGAGTGGACACCCCTGCACCCCAGCCTACAGCGATAGCCCCTAGGGAAAAAGCACTCTGAAGTAAACCCGGATTCCCAAACCTAAGATATTGGGAAAAGGAGACAGACTACCTCTTGGGTGAGTGCTTACAAGTCAGGCTGAGTAAACATTGGGAAGGGAGAAATGCCCCAACAATCACCCCTCAGCCTGCTGCAGCCAGCAAGACCAGAAAAACAGGATTGGCCAGTTTGAAACTAACAAGAGGTCTGTTGAGGGTTTTTTAATGTTATTTTTAAGTAATTTTTAATTTATTTAATATTTTATTTCTGTTTAATCTTGCAATTTCTTTTTCCTCTCTTTCCTTGTTTCTTGTTTTATTTCTTCTTCCTTTATTTACAATTTTATCTCTTCTTTCTCCCTTCTCCTGCCTTGTTTTTAAATACCCACAAGTGAGGAAAAACAACAACAACTTGGAACTATGAAAGGACCAGAGATAGACTCAAAGAGGGGGCAACCCAACAGCTGACACATTGAGAAAAATATTACTTTGCTATTGAAGAGAAACTACAAGTTACTGTATATTTGTATTATTATATTTTTCATTATTCCTATATCTTTAATCTTAATAGTATTTTTGTATTCCCTTTCTTTCTGTATAGTCTTCTTTGCTTGGCAGGATATATTCTATCATTTAACAGGTTTCCCCTGTTCTCTCGTACACAATGTATTGCTAATTTACTGTCCCTCAGGTGACTTGTGTTTCGTCAGCACACTTCCCAAAGTCCTATACCCCCTTTTCATGTAATTCAGATCACATAGATTCTGGTATATGAGTGTTGCTCTAATATTATTGTAAATAATTGCTGTTCCACACAATTGTAAACATGTCACAACACCCTTCCTGGATCTTAGCCCATGTCACAGTCTCCTGAACTCTATTATTGTAGTGGTTAACTCTATTCTCTCACACAGTACACCTATGTACTATCCTTTACTCTCAGTTTACCACAGAATCTGACCTCCCACAACTTCACTGCTTTCTAGATCCAACTCACAAACCTTCCCTCCCCGGCAAGAACCTTATCTTCTTCCCATCCTTTAAAAATGGCTACTTGGGTTGAAGATCACAGTTAACACTATACATAGCCAAAGGATCTCCTATCACTTTTATACTGCATGCTACTGTAAATAACATAGAATACTCTCCAGCTGTCTTAAACCATTTTGCCTCCCCCTCCAACTAATCACAAAAAAGAGTAAGTGGAAGTGGTGAACATGAAGATACTCGAAGGAGACTGCACCACTGAATCTCACAGGTATCCTACCACAGCAGTTCACACCATAAACCCTGGGAACCAGAACAAATCCATTTAAGAAGCTGAAGCTAAAAAGAAGAGTCTCAGAAACAATAAGAAGACAAAGAAACAATCCCCAAATGAAAGCAAAGGAGGAACTCTCAGAAAGAATGCTAAATGAAATGGAGACAAGTCAGGTATCAGACATTCAATTCAAAGAACTCGTTATCAGAAGTTCCATGAGCTCACAATAAGCTACCAGAAACTACAGGGGAACTACAATGAACTCACTACAAACTATATGAACATGAAAAAGGAAATAGAAACCATCAACAAGGGCCAAAAGGAAATGAAGAATACAATTGCTGAATTGAAGAACATAGTGGAAGGAATCAAAAGCAAGATTGATGAAGCAGAATTAGATCAACGAATTGGAGGACAAAGGAGAAGAAATCACCCAGAAAGAGCAAGAAAAGGAAAAGAGGCTCAGAAAGAATGAACTGGGATTAAGAGATGCAAGAAAATATGAAATGGAATAATATCCATATAATAGAGATACCAGAAGGAGAAGAAGAAAAGCAAGGGATAGAAAACCTATTTGAAAAAGTAATGATGGAAAACTTCCCTAATTTGATGAGAGAAAAAGTCACACAAATCCAGGAAACACAGAGAGTCCCAATCAAGAGGAACCCAAAGAGGCCCACTTCAAGACACATCGTAATTAAAATGGCAAAATTCCAAGACAAAGAGAGAATCTTAAAGGGAGCAAGGGAGAAGAATGAAGTAATATACATGGGAGCCCCAATAAGGTTAACTTTAGACTTCTCAATGGAAACACTCCAAGCCAGAAAAAATGGCAAGAAATATTCCAAGTAATGAGAACCAGAGGGCTACAACCTAGGTTTCTTTACCCAGCAAGGCTCTCAATCAAGATAGAAAACCAAATAAAGAGCTTCCAGAATGAAAGAAGTCTAAAAAAATAAACATCCACCAATCCAGATCTGCAAGAGATGCTAAAGGGACTGCTCTAAGGAAAGGAAGGAAAAGAGAGACACAGAGGAACATAAGTACAAAAATGACTATGAATAAGTACCTATCCATAATAACCTTAAACATAGATGGATTAAATGCTCCAATCAAAAGACACAGAATAGCTGAATGGATAAGAAAGCATGACCCACATATATGCTGCCTACAAGAGACCCACCTCAAGACAAAATACCTACACAGACTGAAAGTAAAGAGCTGGAAAAAATTTTCCAAGCAAAGGGACAAAAAGCAAAAGCCGGGGTAGCAATACTCATATCAGACACAATAGACTTCAAAATAAGGGTCATAAAGAGAGACCCAGAAAGTCACTTCATAATACTCAAAAGAAGACTCCACCAAGAAGACATAAACATTATAAATATATATGCACCCAGCATAGGAGCACCCAAATACATAAAGAAAATCTTAGAAGACTTCAAGAAAGACATTGATAGTGACACAATTATAATAGAGGATTTTAACACCCCACTGTCAAAAAGGGACAGATCTTCCAAACAAAATATCAACAAAGATACTGTGGCATTGAACAAAGCCCTAGATGAAATGGACTTAACTGATATATATAGAGCCCTGCATCCAAAAGAAGCTAAATACACATTCTATTCAAACACACATGGAACATTCTCAAAGATAGACCACATGATAGGACACAAAACAAGCCTCAATAAATTCAAGAAAATTGAAATCATACCAAGCATTTTCTCTGACCACAGGGACTGAAATTAGAAACCAACCCCAAGGAAAAAAACCCAAAACACTAAAAATCATGGAGACTGAATAGTATGCTATTAAACAATGAATGGGTCAAGAATGAAATCAAGGAAGAAATCAAAAAGTTTCTGGAAACAAATGAAAATGAACTTATGACAACCCAAAATTTGTGGGACACATCAAAGGTAGTCCTGAGAGGGAACTTCATAGCAATACAGGCCTACCTAAAAAAGATAGAAACATTTCAAACAAACAACCTAAACCTATGCCTACAAGAACAGAAGGAACGACAACAAAGACAGCCCAGAGCCAGTAGAAGGAAGGAAATAACCAAGATCAGAGCAGAATTAAATGGCATAGAGACCAAAAGCACAATACTAAGGATCAATGAATCCAGGAGCTGATTTTTTAAAAAGATAAACAAAATCGACAAGCCTTTAAGCAGGCTCATCAAGAAAAAAAGAGAGAGGACCCAAATAAACACACTCAGAAATGAGAGAGGAGAGATTACAACTGACACCACAGAAATGCAAAGGATTGTAAGAAATTACTATGAGGATCTATATGCCAAGAAATTTGAACACCTATGTGAAATGGACAAATTTCTAGAAAAATATAATGCTTCAAAACTCAATGAAGAAGAAGCAGAAAACCTGAACAAACCAATAATACCAGATGAAATTGAAGCAGTACTCAAAAAACTCCTGACTTACAAAAGCCCTGGACCAGATGGTTTCACAGGAGAATTCTACAGAGCATTTAGGGAAGAGCTAACCTCTATCCTTCAGAGACTGTTCAAAAAAAATCCAAAGTGATGGAAGACTCCCAAACTCTTTTTATGAAGCCACCATCATCCTGATCCCAAAAGCAGATAAATACACAACAAAGAAAGAAAACTTCAGGCCTATATCACTGATGGACATAAACACTAAAATCCTCAACAAAATATTGGCAAACCTCATCCGACAATACATTAAAAAGATCACACACCATGACCAAGTGGGATTCATCCCAGGGATGCAAGGATGGTTCAATATTCACAAATCAATAAATGTAATGCATCACATAAACAAAAGTAAAGACAAAAATCACATGATCATAGCAATAGATGCAGAAAAAGCATTTGTTAAGGTATAGCACTGATTTATAATAAAAACACTCAGCAAAGAGGGAATAGAGGGAGCATTCCTCAATATAATAAAGGCCATACACGAGACACCTACAGCCAACATCATACTCAATGGGCAAAAACTAAAACCTTTTCCACTAAGATCAGGAACAAGACAAGGTTTTCCATTTTCACCACTTGTATTCAACATAGTATTGGCAGTTTTAGCCACAGCGATCAGACAAGAAAAGGGAATAAAAGGAATCCAAATAGGAAAGGAGGAAACAAAACTGTCAGTGTTTGCAGACGACATGATAGTGTAATGGAAAATCCTATAGACTACTTCCCAAACTGCTCAACCTAATAAATGAATTTGACAAAACAGCAGGATAAAATGTCAATATCCAGAAATCAAAGGCATTTTTGTATACCAACAATGAAACAGCAGAAGCAGAAATAGAAAAAAAAATACCATTCAAAATATAAGAAAGAAAAATAAAATATCTAGGAATAAACCTAACCAAGGAGATAAAAGACCTGTATGCAGAAAACTACACAACACTGAAGAATGAAATCAAGAAAAACACAAACAAGTGGAAACAAATACCGTGTTCATGGATTGGAAGAATTAACATCATCAAAATATCCATATTAGCCAAAGCAATTTACAGATTCAATGCAATACCTATCAAAGTACCAATGGCATATTTCACAGACATAGAACAAACACTTCAAAAGTTTATATGGAACCATAAATGACCCCGAATAGTAGCTGCAATTTTGAGGAAGAAAAACAAAGTAGGAGGGATCACAATACCTGATACCAAACTGTATTACAAGGCCACTGTAATCAAAACAGCCTGGTACTGGCATCAAAACAGGCACATAGACCAATGGAACAGAACAGAGAGTCCAGAAATAAACCGAAGTCACTACAGTCAGTTAATATTTGACAAAGGGGGAAACACCATAAAATGGAGTAAAAATAGTCTCTTCAACAAATGGTGTTGGGAGAACTGAACAGCTACGTGCAAAAAAATGAAACTCGAGCACCAACTTACACCATACACAAAAATAAATTCAAGATGGATAAAAGACTTAAATATTAGCCGTGACACCATTAAAGTCCTAGAGGAGAACATAGGCAGGAAAATATCAGTAATCTCATGCAGCACCATTTTTACTGATATGTCCCCCAGAGCAAGGGATATAAAGGAAAGAATAAACAGATGGGATCTCATTAAAATAAAAAGCTTCTGCATAGCTAAAGAAAACAGCATTAAAATAATAAGAGACGCAACTATATGGGAAAACATATTTGCCAATGATACCTCAGACAAGGGGTTAATCTCCAAAATATACAAAGAACTTACATGACTCCACTCCAAGAAGATAACCAACCCAATAAAAAAATGGGCAAAGGCCTTGGACAGATACTTCTCCAAGGAGGACATAAAGAGGATTCACAGACACTTGAAAAGATGCTCAATATTGCTAGCCATCAGAGAAATGCAAATTAAAACCACAGTGAGATACCACTTTACACCAGTCAGAATGGCCATCAAAAACAAAGCAACAAACAACAAGTGTTGGAGAGGTTGTGGAGAAAAGGGGACCCTAGTTCACTGTTGGTGGGATTGCAGACTGGTACAACCACTATGGAAAACAGTATGGAATTTTCTAAGAAAACTAAAAATGGAACTGCCTTTTGACCCAGCAATTGCACTGGTAGGATTAGATCCCAAGAACCCTGAAACACCATTCCAAAAGATCCTATGCACCCCAATGTTCATAGCAGCACAATTTACAATAGCCAAGTGTTGGAAGCAACCTAGGTGCCCATCAGTAAATAAATGGATTAAAAAACTATGGTACATTTACACAATTGAATTCTATACAGCAGAAAGGAAGAAGGAGCTCCTACCCTTTGCAACAGCATGGATGGAACTGGAAAGCATTATGCTAAGTGAAATAAACCAGATGGTGAAAGACAAATACCATATGATCTCACCTTTAACAGGAACCTAAACAACAACAACAACAAGCAAGCAAAATATAACCAAAGACATTGAAATAGAAAACAGGCTGACAGTAACCATTGGGGAGAAGGGAGGGAATTTTAGGGAAAAGGGGAAGGGTTTATAGGAACAAATATAAAGGACACATGGACAAAAACTAAGGGGGGTGGAAATGGGAGGCAGATGGGAGGCACTGGAGGCGTGGACTGAGATGGAAGTAAAGACAGAAAACTTTGCTTGAACAACAATTAAAATAAAATATTTTTAAAAATCTCCTGTTTATGTTTTAGCTATAAAGCACTTATACAATTCAACATGAAATAAAGAAAAACAACAACAAAAACTCCAAATAACTCAATTTAAAAATGGGCAAAGGACCTGCATAGACACTTTTCCTAAGAAGGCATAGAGAGTGCCCAAAGATATATGAAAAAGTGCTCAATGTCAGTAATCATCAGAGAAATGCAAATTAAAACTACAATGACATACCACCTCACAGCTGTCAAAATGGCTACCGTCAACAAATGAACAAACAAGTGTTGGTGAAGATGTGAAGAAAAGGGAACCATCATGTACTGTTGGTAAAAATGCACATTTGTGGAGCCACGTGGGAAACAGTATGAAGTTTCCTGAAAATTTTTAAATGGAACTAGCTCTTGACCCAGTGATCCCACTCCTGGGAATATAACCTAACAAACCTAAAACACTAATTTAAAATAATATATGCACTCCTATGTTCATTGCCACATCATTTACAATAGTCAAGATCTGGAAGCAGCCCAAGTGTCTATCAGTAGATGAAAGGATAAAAAAGCTATTGTTCATTTACTCAATGGAACACTGTTCTGCCATAAAAAAGAAGAAAACCTTTCCTTTTGTGATAGCTTTGATGGACCTAAAGATTATGAATCTAAGTGAAATAAACCAGTCAGAGAAAGAAAAATAACCATGTGATCTCACTTATATGTGGAACATAATGAACAACATAAACTGATGAACAAAACAGAAACAGAGACATGGAAGAGACTAACAGCTGTCAGAGGGGTGGAAGCTTGGGGGCTTGATGAAAGAAGGTGAAGGGATTAAGCAAACAAAACAAAATGAAACATACAATGAGGTCTTTCCAGAAGGTTTAGTCATGTAATATGAAAAATAGAGACATTTACTGAAGAAGATACAAGATACGAACACATTGTACAAAGTACAAGGATGTGTCAGTCCCTTTCAAAGTAGGCACCTTGGGACCTCACACACCCAATCACCATCAGTTGCCCCTTTGTATTTTCCTGATCTCACTGAAGGTCTGAAATCTCTTCCCTTTCAAAGGCGATTTCAGTTTTGGGAAAAACCAGAAGTCTCAGGGCACCAAATCTGTGCTGTAGTGGGGCTGAGTCAACTGAGTGATTTGATGCTTTATCAAAAAACTCTGCAGGAGACGTGATGCATGAGTGAGTGCATTGTTGTGATGAAGCTGCCAAACACTAGTTGCCCATAGCTGCATCCTTCTGAATCACCCAAATAGTTTCCATGGAGGAATGTTCAAGCTTAATGCAAAATTTGATGCAGATTGGTTGTTCTACTTGCTCAGTCATTTTGAATGTGACGGACACACAGTACACATGCTCACTCAACATTGTCTACCAACCCCGATGAATAGTATGGTGAAGTCATCATTGTTCATGCATACATATTCCAGTCTGCTCTCCTTGGCTTCCAGATTACATTGATATCATGGAAACCAAGAATGTGGATGAAAAGAGACTTTGCTTTGGGTAATGGGTACACCATGCAGTATGCAGATGATGTTTTGTTAAGTTGTATGCTTGAAATCTACATGGTTTTGTGAACCAATGTCATCCCAATAAATTCAGTGAAAATAAATAAGAATTCCTATTTGTATTTTAAATGAAATCCAGGAGAATATTATGTTATCATTTAAAAGAATATCTTTTTATTTACATAAATATGCTACATTATTAAATTATAAAGGAGGTAATAAGAGAATTATAGTGAGATCTTTCATTATACATATGTACATATATATACACACACACATACACATGCATTATATATAAAAATATAATAAACAAAAAAATCTAGCAAGCATACATCAAAATGCTAACAGTGGTCATTTCATTATCTAATTTTTTATAGTAAATATGAACTACTTCATGATAGGAAAGCATTTTTTAATTTCCAAAATGGAGATTAAATCTGTGAAAATTAAATAATCCAAAATAATAAAAGCTTGTTTACAGATAAAAAGCACAATTACTGAGAGGGTGATGTCAGCATCACAGTGGAGTAAGAAGACTCCATTTTTTGTCCTCTTAAAATGATAAGTAAGACGATTACAACTCAACAAAGGACCCCCTGCTCAACACACAAAAATGTCTGAAAGATCCACCCATCAGAATGGAACTGGAGAGCATTATGCTAAGTGAAATAAGCCATGCAGTGAAAGACAAATACCATATGATCTCACTTTTAAGTGGAACCTAATTAACAAGACAAACAAGCAAGCAAAATATAACCAGAGACATTGAAATTAAGAACAGTCTGACAGTAACCAGAGGGGAGGTGGGGGGAGATAATGGGGGGAAAGGTGGAAAGGGTTTTCTGGAAACACTATAAAGGACTCATGGACAAAACCAATGGTGAGAATGACTGGAGGGGGGGGTGGAGAATGAGGGGAGGGAGGTGAGGATGGCTGGAGTGGAGGGGTGGAGGGCAATGTGTGGGGGCCGGTAAATGCAGACAGCTGTACTCAAACAACAATAAAACAATTTTAAAAAGAAAAAAAAAAGAATATCTGAAGGTGGGCAGATTTGAATGATCAGCAGAGGCTGACAGGCAGAAGGATTAGGACAGTCACTGCAAACGCAGTTCACAGAGGCTTCAGTGAGGGCAGCAGTGGAGGAGTCTGGCTGCAGTACTCACATTTAAGCCTGGAGAGAAAGAGAGGCAGAGGCAGTGGTCCCTGAGAAAAGGCATCTCCTTTCCCCTCTCCCCAGTGCAGCAGATTTCCCCCTCCCCCAGAGATGGCTGGGAAGCTTTGATAGAGCAACTCTGACGGCTATTACTGCAAGAGGGGTAGAGACACACTTGCCTCCACAGCATTACCCATCCTGACAGAGCCCAGTAAATAAAGCTAAGAAGACTTCTACAGGGTACTGGTGCCCACAGCTGTTGCTGGCAGTGGGGTGGGGCTGCCTGAATTTCACCTTGCTTCCCTAGAAGGTCCAGGTAGAGATCACTGAGACGCTTTAAATTGTACATTGAGGCTGTGAAATCATGAACTTACCCCCATCCTTCCGCCCATCTCATCCTGGCAGAGATCAGTAGAGGCAGTGGAGATGTTTTCAGAAACACAGCAGGGGTGGACCATTAATAAAAAGGATGTAGTGCTGAGAACTCATAAAACCAGTTTTCTGCCACCCACCACATACCTCTGCCACAGTGGTAGTGTCCCATAAACAAAGTGAGCTGGTTACACAAAGAACATCCAGCATCTCAGTGGATACACAGCATTTTTCTTAACCAAAGTGATATAGCTCCACCTCAGTCCCAGAGGTGCAAATAGTGCAGGTAAGAGGAAAACAAACTTATGCTAACACCATCTACTGAAAAACAAAAGAAAAAACTACCCTATATCTTAACCTGCTGAATTGTTGAGAGCAAAACAGTATTTAAAGAAGAAAAGAGAGGTCACTACCTCAAGTGCTCAGGCAGAGAAACAATCCATCAAATACCATAAACAACCAAGTTAACATGGAAGCACAGAAAGAAAATGAATTCTCTAGAAGCCAAACTCAAAGTTACAGAAGACTGTCGCTTAAATGACAGAATTTAAGATTGCAATTATGAAGACATTCAATGAGATAAAAGGGTACTTAGATAAAAAGTTCAATGATCTCAGGAAGAAAATTAATGAACAAATGCAGTGCTTTACTAAAGAGACTGAAAGTATAAAAAAAATTCTGGAGCTAAAGAACACAATAAATAAGATGAGGAATACATCAGAAAGCATTTGAAACAGCAAACCAGGTAAAAAAGAATTAGCTCAAACATAGAAACTTATATGACCCATGACTATCTGATTCCATTACAAAGAGTAACATAAGCATAATACATATAGCAGAAGAAGAGAAGGAGTAGGAAACAAGAGCAAATAGTCATGCAAGTCAATGAGAACTTCCCAAACCTATGAAAAGAGTGGGATCCTGGAATCCAAGAAGCTAATGGGAAACCTATTTATCTCAATGCAAAAGACCTTCTCCAAGACACATTATATTAAAACTATCAAAAGTTAATAACAAAGAATGTTCAAAGCAGCAGGGGGTGGGGAACAAGGCTGTAACCTACAAAGGAAACCTCATTAGATTATCATTAGCTTTTTCTGGAAAAACTTTACAAGCTAGTGGACAGTGGAATTAAATATTCAAACTATTGAAAGAGGGAAACTACCAGCCAATTAGAATATATCCAGCAATATTATCCTTTAGATATGAAGGAGACCTGCATTATAAGACCTGCATTATAAGAAGATCTGGAACAAAAAGACAAAAGTATACAAAACTTTCTTGTGACAGAGAGACCAAAGCAGAAAAATGCAGCTTTTTTTCAGAATAGGGTATTAACTGTAGCATGGAGATTAAAGGGGAAAAAAGAAGTTTTTAAATATACTATAACTTTTGAAATTTGGAAACAAACACATAACAATGAAAAGGCTAATTTGTGACAACAAAACTATAAAAGGAGAGGAAAAAAATAACTGAACTTGCCCAGGTGAATAGAAATGAAATGCAATCAAAAGAAAAAAGACTATTGTATGTATGAAACATTTTTTACATAAGACTAATGGTAACCACAAAACCAAAATTCTATTAGAAACAATAAAAAATATAGTAAAGTTGTAGGATACAAAAATCAATATATAAAATCTATTGCATTCCTATATACTAACAACAAAATATCAGAAAAATAAATAAATAAAATAATCCCATTTACAATTAGAATACAAAAGATAAAATACCAGGAATAAACTTAATAAAGGAAGTGAAGAACCTGTATACCAAAACAACAAGATATTGTTTAAAAATGAGGAAGATACAAGGTATGTTCATGAATTACAAGAATTAATCTTTTTAAATGGCCATATTACTGAAAACAATATACAGACTTAATGCAATCTCCAGCCAAATCCCAATGGCATTTTCCACAAAAATAAAACAAAAACAAATCTCAAACTTATATGGAACCACAAAGACCCCAAATAGCCAAAGCAATTCTGAGGAAAAAATTAAAAAGCCTGAGGTGTCACACTCCCTAAGTTCTTATTATACTACAAAGCTACAATAATCAAAACAGTATGTACTGGTAGAAAAAGAGACGCACAGACCAATGGAACAGAATTCAGAGTCCAGAAATATGGGAAACTAACTTTCAACAAAGGTGTCAAAAACATACAATAGGCAAAGGAAAGTCTTTTCAATAAATGCTGTGGGGAAAACTGGAAAGCCACATGTAAAAGAATGAAACTAGACTGCTATCTGATACCTCACACAAAAATTAATTCAAAATGGATTAAAGACCTAAAACAATAAGATACCTAGAAGAAAACATAGGTACTAAACTTATCCACCTGGGATTCAGAGGGTTTTTTGTGAACTTGACCCCAAAGGCAAGGGAAATTAAAAGAAAACTGAATGAGACTACATCAAACTAAAAAGCTTCTGCACAGCAAAAGAAACCATCATCAAAACAAAAAGTCAATCAACCAAATGGGAGAAGATATTTGCAAATGATATATCTTATAAGGGGCTAATATTCAAAATACATAAAGAACTCATGCAACTCTATAATAAAAGAGTGAAAAATCTGATTAAAAAATAGGCAGAGGACATGAATACTTACTTTTCCCAGGAATAAATACAGATGGCCAACAAACATAGGGAAAGATGCTCAACATCATTAGTTATAAGGGAAGATACACATCAAAACTGCAATGAGATACCACCTCACACCTGTTAGAATGTCTTTACCATTAAGAAAAAGAATAACAAGTGTTGGAGAGAATGTGGAAAAAAGAGAACCCTCGCATGCTGCTAGTTGGAATGTAAATGTAAATTGGTGCAGCTATTATAGAAAACAGTATGGAAATTCCTCAAAAAATTCATGATAGAACTATCATATGACCCAACAATCCCTTTTCTGGATACTACCTGAAAAGTTTGAAAACATTTATTCATAAAGACATTATATATATATATATATATATATATATATATATATATATATATATATATATATATCTCCTTATGTTCATTGCAGCATTACTCAGAATAGCCAAGACATGGAAAAACCCAAGTATCTTTCAACAGATGACTGGATGTGGTACATATATGAGGTCTGCCCAAGAAAAGCCCAACCATTGTTAATATAATGAGAATGATATGCATGACATCAATGTAAAATGGCAGCTAAGGACAGTGGACTGGAATGTGCATGAGCGAGCAATGATGACTTCACTGTGCTAGTTAGTGGAGGTGGTTGATGCCATTGAGTGAGCATGTGTACTGTGTAGCTGTGGCATTCAAAATGACTGAATGAATAGAACATCAAATCTGCATCAAGTTTTGCATTGAGCATGAACATTCCCCCATGGGAACTATTCAGATGATTCAGAAGGATACAGCTATAGGCAACTGGTGATCTGCCTTGCTATGTACAATGTTTCTTGTGTCTTGCATCATCTTCTTCAACAAATGTCTCTATTTATCATAGTACATGGCTGGATACCTTCTGGACAGACCTCATATACAATGGTATACTACTCAGTCATAAAAGTATGAAATATTACCATATGCAACAATATGAACAAAACTTGAGAGTATTATGCTAAGTGAAATAAGTCAGATGTCAAAGGACAAGAACCATATAATATCACTAATGTGGTATATAAAACAAAAAGCAATAAATAAATAAACAATGCAAACTCATAGGTACAAAGAAGAGATTTGTTGGTTAGCAGATGGAAAGAGTGTTGGGAGGAGGGCAAATAGTGTAAAGTGGATCAAATATATGGTGATGGAACAAGACTGCACATTCAGTAATGAACACACATAGAGTACACAGATGCCATATTATGAAGTTGTATACCTGAAATGTATATAATGTTATTAACCAATGTTACCCTAATAAATTTAATAAAAATAAGGTTTAAAAAACAGCCTAATTCAATTAAAACCCTTAAAGTGAGAAGTGAACAGAAAAACAAATTAGTGATTTAGAAAACTGGCTTAAGGAATTTTCCCAGAACTTGGAAAAAATAACAATAATGACTAAAATGCAAGGAGGCAGAACATATAAAGGAAATATGTAAAATGAATTTCAGAAGAAAAGTATAAAACACACAGCAGGAAAGAAGTAACTCAAGTGATCATAGAAGAAAAGAAGGGATAGTAATAGAATAAATAGTAAAAGAAGGAATTCACACCAGGTCCAAGCAGCATGGCATATACTCTGTATGCATCACCTCATCTAAACTTCAATACAACCCTTTAAAATAAATACATAAATAAAAAAAACTTCAGTATAATCTTTTGAAGAAGGCATATTATTATTCATTATTTTCAAATGAGAAGCCTTTAACTCAAAGTGGCTAAATAATTTGTTTCATATTACATGACTCTCCTAGACTCCACAGTCCACAAATAATTCCATGATCTGCTGCCCTTCAAGTAAGACTCAAGCTTGCAGATGGAAAGGTCTTACCTAGTGTCAGATGACATTAATGAAGAAAGACACTAAAACCTTGAGATTAGCAGAGCATAAAGTTAGAGAAAGAAAGCAAAAACTGTGCTAGTGGATCGCTGGAGGTAAAAAAGAGTTATGCTACTCACATTTCCAGTCCTGGATTCCTGAATCCCGGCTATAGCAGAAATTGTACCCTATATTGGACACCAATTTGGAGTATACTCATATACAACTTCCTAGAGAGAACATTTCCTCAGGCCTGTGAGGCACAGCCACCTAGCTGGCACTGTAACTGAGTCTTCAAAAGGCCATTCAACTGTTACATCAGGCCAGCTGCTTCAGGATGATGAGGAATATAGTAATCCTAGTGAATTGTATGAACATGAGCCCACTGCAACAAATCATTTGCCTCAAAGTGAGTTCCTTGTGCTGTGTGGAATACCTTAACAGTGGATAAAACATTCTGTAGGTCCATGGATGGTAGATTTGGTGCAGCATTGTATGCAAGGAAGGCAAATCTATACTCAGTGTGTATTCTAGATGAACAAAGCACTGTTCCTTCTATGACAGAAGCAGTCCAATGTAATCAAGCTGCCATCAGAAAGCTGGCTGTGGCCTCAGAAAATGCTGCCCTACTGGGACCTCAGTGTAGGTCTCTGCTGCTGGCAGATTGGGCACTCAGCAGCAGTCACAGCAAGGTCAGTCTTGGTGGAAAGTCAATGCTGCTAGTCCCATGCATAACCTCTATTCCAACCAGCATGTCTATTTTGTTCCTGGGTCCCTGGGCACTGGCAGGAGTGGCCAGGAAAGAGGCCAACTGATATCCACAGAATGGGCTATGTTCACTTACTACAATCCTTTATATAAAGCACACTTCAGTGAACATTCTCATGGGACATAAATATCTTCATGTTTGGGGTTGGAATTTTTTTTTTTTTTTGCCCATTTCAGAGAGGTCTAGCCACATACCTCTTCCCCAGACCTCCTTGTAACCAATTTTTCAATTACATTCCTTCCAAATCCCTGACCATCCAGCTAAGCCATTGGCTGCAGCCAATGAGTTGCTACATATTTGACCTCTGGTCATCTCTCCTTTATTCAAAGTGAAAAGAATACCAAGTACATTGCTTAAAGTCCTACCAACTGGGAGGATTTCCCTTTATCACTGTCCTTAAGAGATGTCCCACAAAAGGGGCCATTGTGCTGCTGCTGTCTACTTCCAGGTGGTGCCTCCATAACATGTAGAATCATCTGTGAATGAAGACCCAGTTTTCTCTCCTTCAGTTAAATGATCATTAGGAATGCTTCATGAGGCCACAGATAGAGGCTAGGAAGAAGAAGGTGATATAGCAAGAGAGGGACCATGGGCATTTGGCTGCTTTATGTAACTTCCATGTGCCTTCATCACCTGCTCAAGCCCAACCTTCTATATACCACTTCCACTAGAGGATGGAGCACTGCTATGCAAGCATATCTTTCTGGCATGATGGCCCATGGGTAAGTGTTCAGTACTTACTAAGGCCCAGTAGTAGGTAAAAAGCTGTTTCTCAAAATAAAAGTAGTTATAAGCAGATATTGGTAGGGCTTTGCTCCAAAATTCCTTGGGTCTGAGCTGCAGGGGCTGCATGTAGAAGCTGGCAAAGGCTCCAAACAGTATCCCTACCTTCCACTGATATTGCATCTGCTGGACTATATGGCTCATATGGCAGAGCAGCTTGCACATGCACCTGTTGCAGGGCCTTCTGTTGTTCTGAGCCCCACTCAGAACAGTAGCTCTTTGAGTCTGTTAGTATATGAGCCAGAGTATCACACTCAAATGAGGAATATGTTGCCTCCAAAGTCCAAAGAGGTCCACTAGGAATTGTGTGTCTTTTGGCTATAAGGGGGGTCAGAGGCAACTTCTTATCCTTCACCTTAGAAAAGATTATTTTGGCATGCCCTTCATACCACTGGATCTCTATATATTTCACAGAAGTAGAAGGCCACTGAATTTTTGTTGGATTCATTTCCCACTCTCTGATATACAAAGGTCTTACCAGTAAGTCTAAAAGTACAGTCATGTGCTACATAAAGACGTTTCAGTCAACAATGAACCACATATATGACAAAGATCTCATAAGATTATAATGAAGCCAAAAAATTCATGTTACCCAATGACATCATAGCAGTCCCTGGTAACACTGTAGCATAACTCATTACTCATGTTTGTGATGGTGCTGGTGTTGTTAACCAACCTACTATGCTGCTAGACATATAAAATACCACACACCATATTTTTACTGTTCCTTTACTATGTTTAGGAATGTTTAGACACGCTAACATTTACCATTGTGCTACAATTGCCTACAGTATTCAGTACAGGTTGGTAGCCTGGAAGCAATAGGTTATACCATATAGCCTAGGTACGTAGTAGGCTATACCATCTTACATGTTGTGTAAGTGTACTCTGAGATGTTTGCACAGTAATGAAATTGCCTAATAACATTTCTCAGGACATATCCCTGTCATGAAGCAACACACGACTGTAGTTCCTTGCTATTTCTTGTTCTCTAGGTTCAGTCAGCATAATGCCATCAATATAATAGACCAATGTGATGTCTTAAGTAAGAGAAAGGTGATAAAGATCCCTCTGAACTATGGCATAGAGCTGAAAAGCTGATATTCCCAAGGTAGGCTTCTGGTAGTATTTACTAACTGGGATGGAGAGAAAGCATTTGCCCAGTCCATAGGTACATACCAAGTACCAAGGAGTGTGTATGCAATCACTTCTGGTAAAGTAACTGTGATTAGAATTGCTGTCTGCTTAAGCTTAAAATCATCTGCTGTCATTCTCCAAGATCCATCTGGTTTCTGAACAGGTCAAATAGGTGAGTTGAATGGAAATGTAATGGGAACCACTACCCCTGTATCTTTAAGTGATAGTGTTACTAACCTTTCTGCATTCTTTCTAGGAATGCAGTATTTCTTTTAGCTTACTATTTTCCTTGCTAGAAGCATATCTAGTAGCTTCCAGTTGGTCTTTTCCACTATAATATCCCTCACTCTACAGGTTAAGGAACTAATGTGGGGATCCTTACAACTGCTAAGTATTTCTATTCCAATTATGCATTTCCCCCCTGGGGAGATAACTATAGTGGTTCAGTACCTACTGGATCCACTGTAAAAATGTACCTAAGATAAAATTTCATTGATAATCTCCATTAGCACCACTCTAATTGGTAGGTCACAGTGATGATTTGGGTCTCCTGGAATTAGTGTCAGATTAGTGCCAGTGTCAGCAGTATTGACAAAGAAGACTCCAGAGTTTAGGGTTTAAATGTGCTCATCTTCATCAGGATCTTCCCATATGTTTCCATTCCAAATTTCAGGATCTCATACCTTCTCCATTGGCACCATAACTTTAACAGGAAACACCCTGTAAGGTTAGGAATTCACTTTGCATTGTAATTCACCTATTTGCAAGATGAGTCTCTAGGTGTGATTTTCAGCAGTCCCAACTCCATTGCTACAAGAGATAAGGGTTTCTTTCAGGGAAGTCATAAAAACTTTTAGGTCACTTATGTGATGCTCGAGCTGGAAATTCAAATCTCTGAAATCATTTTTTTTCTTTTTCCACTTTGTCTAGCACAATTAAGAGCAAATAGCTAATCTCATTATATCTCTTAGTCTGACAAAAATATGCTAATATATCAAATACACAGTCATACAGACCCTTGCTTCTTATAAGTATTTGAGTAGGAACATAAAGCAGTGAGATTTTGTGCCACTTCACCATGGATTACCACTGCTCTATTTATGAACTGAAAATAGTCATTAATGCCTTTATATATTTTCAAATTAGGGAATAAATTAATAAAACTCATCTTTAAGATACTGAACCTTTAGAACTACTCTTTTTAATATATTTATTTATCTTTAGAGGGGAAGGGTTAGAGAAAAAAATATCAATGTATGGTTGCCTCTTGTGTGTCCCCTGCTGGGAACTGGCCTGCAACCCAGGCATGGGCCCTGATTGGGAATTGAACCATGATCCTTTGGTTTGCAGCCCTACCCTCAATCAACTGAGCCATACCAGCCAGGGCTAGAACCACTCTTGATACCAAAATTTGAATTTGTCAGTATGCTATAGAGAAATAGAATCAACAGGCTGTATGTATACAGTCAAAAATTTATTTTAAGAAATCAGTTCACATGACTGTGAGGCCAGCAAGTCTGAAATCTGTAGGGCAGGCTATCAGGCTAAAGATTCAAAGAAGAGCTGATGTTGCAGCTCTGAGTCTGGAAGGCAATTTGGAGGCAGAATGACTTTTTCCTCTGGGGGATGTCAATCTTTTTCTCTCAGTGACTTCCACTGAATGAAGAAAGTTCATCCATATATGAAAGGTAATCTGCTTTATTCATATGTATACTGATTTAGAGACCCAAGATGGCAGGGGAGTGAGTAGAAGCTAAAAAAACTAGAGAGACCTGCATACAGAATTTGAGACTATATCAACTATTTAGCCCATCTCTGAGGGAAGACAGTGATGGAGTAGGAGGGAGCAGATTTCACTTCCCCCTACACGCAGGAGGAAAACCTGGCTAATCCACGGAGGAACCGAGCAGACAGACAACAGTACCCCAGCGTATTTGAAAATAAGAGTCCAAAATTGTAGCGGACACTGAAAAACCAGAAACCAGACGGTAAGAAGAATATTTCAGGACAGTAAGGTCCTGGGGACCAGTGCAGGGACTGGTGTGTGGTAGTAGCCCCAGGCCCAGTGCCCAGAGGTGGTGCTGGGGCTACCACAGACTGCTTTTAAGTGGAGGGCCTGTCACAATCCTTGGGAAAGAGCCAGGTCAACTGCTTCTTCCCTCCCCAACAGACCAGGGTCTGAGCAACACCAGGAGAGTTCTGGCTGCAGAGAGGAGAATAAGGATGAAGAGGCAAGGCACGGGGCCATGATTACCTGTGGAGTCTGTGGTCACCAGCTCAGGAGAGCTGAGAGACAGGCAGTGATGGGCAATGACCCCCACAGTCACCGGTCTGACTGGAGAATTGGGGTACACGGGGCAGCAGGCTTGAGTAGGAGTAGTTTATCAAACAGAGGGGCTGGGGAATCTGTTGTGACAGCCCCTCAGCTGACTCCCAACAAAGCTGGGCAGAGACCCCAAGGTTACAGGAAAGCACTGCATCTCCCCGTGGCACTGGGAAGGGTTTGTGCCCAAAGCCACAGAACGGAGGCAGCCTAGCTGAGCGAGCACCCCTGCACTAAAGAGGCTCACCCAAAGAGGCTCACTTCAAGACACATCATAATTAAAATAGCAAAATTCGAAGACAAAGAGAGAATCTTAAAGACAGCAAAGGGAAGAAGAAAGTAACTTACAAGGGAGCTGCTGACTTCTCAATGGAAATGCTCCAAGCCAGAAGAGAATGGCAAAAAATATTCCAAGTAATGATAACCAGAGGCCTGCAACCTAGGCTTCTTTACCCAGCAAGGCCCTCAATCAGAATAGAAGGCCAAATAAAGAGCTTCCAAGACAAAAGTCTAAACGAATACACATCCACCAATCCAGCTCTACAAGAGTTGCTAAAGGGACTGCTCTAAGGAAAGGAGGCAAAAGAGAGACACAGAGAGGAACATAGGTACAAAAATGACAATGAATAAGTACCTATCCATAATAACCTTAAATGTAAATGGATTAAATGCTCCAATCAAAAGACACAGAATAGCTGAATGGATAAGAAAGCATGACCCACACATAGGCTGCCTACAAGAGATCCACCTCAGGACAAAAGACCTACACAGACTGAAAGTGAAGGGTTAGAAACAAATTTTCCAAGCAAATGGACAGGAAGCAAAAGCTGGGGTAGCGATACTCATATCAGACACAATAGACTTCAAAAAAAAGGTGATAAAGAGAGACCCAGAAGGTCACTTCATAATACTCAAGGGAAGACTCCACCAAGAAGACATAAACATAGTAAATATATATGCACCGAACATAGGAGCACCCAAATAAATAAAAAAAAATCTTAGCGGACTTCAAGAAAGATATTGATAGCAACACAATTATAGTAGGAGATTTTAACACCCCTCTCTCAAAAATGGACAGATCCTCCAAACAAAATATCAACAAAGATACTGTGGCATTGAACAATGCCCTAGATGAAATGGACTGAACTGGTATATATAGAGAGAGCCTTTCATTCAAAAGAAGCTAAATACACATTCTTTTCAAATGCACATGGAACAATTTGCAAAGATAGACCACATGATAGGACACAAAAGAAGCCTCAATAAATTCAAGAAAATTGAAATTATACCAACCATTTTCTCTGACCACAAGGGACTGAAAGGAGAAACTAACCCTGATGGGAAAAACCCAAAACACTCAAAATCATGGAAATTGAATAGCATGCTATTAAACAATGAATGGGTCAAGAATGAAATAAGGGAAGAAATACAAAAGTTTCTGGAAACAAATGAAAATGAACTTACGACAACTCAAAACTTATGGGACACAGCAAAGGCAGTCCTGAGAGGGAAGTTCATAGCACTACAGGCCTACCTAAAAAAGATAGAAACATTTCAAACAAACAACCTAACCCTACACCTACAAGAACTGGAGAAATAACAGAAACAACAGCCAGAGCTAGTAGAAAGAAGGAAATAACCAAGATCAGAGCAGAATTAAATGACATAGAGACTAAAGGAACAATTCTAAGGACCAATAATTCCAGGAGCTGGTTCTCTGAAAAGATAAACAAAATCAACAAGCCTTTAAGCAGGTTCACCAACAAAAAAAGAGAGAGGACCTAAATAAACACAATCAGAAATGAAAGAGGAGAGATTACAACTGACACCACAGAAATACAAATGATTGTAAGAAATTCCTATGAGGATCTATATGCCAAGAAATGTGAAAACCTAGGTGAAATAGACAAATTTCTAGAAAAATATAATCTTCTAAAACACAATGAAGAAGAAGCAGAAAGCCTGAACAGATCAATAACAGCAGATGAAATTGAAGCAGTGATCAAAAAACCCCTGACACACAAAAACCCTGGGCCAGATGGTTTCACAGGAGAATTCTACAAAGCATTTAAGGAAGAGCTAACCCCTATACTTCAGAGACTGTTCAAAAAAATCCAAAGTGATGGAAGACTCCTAAACTCTTTTTATGAAGCCAGCATCATCCTAATCCCAAAACCAGATAAAGACACAACAAAGAAAGAAAACTTCAGGCCAATATCGCTGATGAATGTAGACTCTAAAATCCTCAACAAAATATTGGCAAACTTCACCCAGCAATACATTAAAAAGATCATCCACCATGACCAAGTGGGATTCATCCCAGGGATGCAAGGATGGTTCAACATTCACAAATCAGTAAATGTAGGACATCGCATAAACAAAAGTAAAGACAAAAATCAAATGATCATATCAGTAGATGTGTAAAAAGCATTTGACAAGGTACAGCACCCATTTATGATAAAAACACTCAGGGAAGTGGTAATAGAGGTAGCATTCCTCAACATAATAAAGGGCATATATGAGAGACCTACAGCTAGCATCATACTCAATGGACAAAAACTAAAAGCTTTTCTGCTAAGGTCAAGAACAAGACAAGGTTGTCCACTTTCACCATTTCTATTCAATATAGTATTGGAAGTTTTAGCCACAGCAATCAGACAGGAAAAGGAAATAAAAGGCATCCAAATCAGAAAGGAGGAAACAAAACTGTCACTGTTTGCAGATGATATGATAGTGTACATGAAAAATGCTACAGACTCCACTCAAAAACTGCTCAACCTAATAAATGAATTTGGCAAAAAAGCAGGATTCAAGTCAATATCTACAATTCAAAGGCATTCTTGTATACCAACAATGAAACAGCAGAAGCAGAAATCAAGAAAAAAATCCCATTCGATATAGCAAAAAGGAAAATAAAATACCTAGGAATAAACCTAATCAAGGAGACAAAAGACCTGTATGCAGAAAACTACACAACACTGAAGAATCAAATCAAGGAAGACACAAACAAATGGAAACATATACCGTGTTCACGGATTGGAAGAATTAACATAATCTAAATGTCCATATTACCCAAAGCAATATACAGATTCAATGCAATACCTATCAAAGTACCAATGGCATATTTCACAGACATAGAACAAACACTTCAAAAGTTTATATGGAACCATAAACGACCCCGAATAGCAGCTGCAATTTTGAGGAAGAAAAACAATGTAGGAGGGATCACAATACCTGATACCAAACTGTATTACAA
>PVKM010006321.1:0-44552 GCA_004027735.1 Carollia perspicillata
ACTTAACTACTTTATTTGTCCTTATTTACTTCCTTAGAGGCCCTATCTCCAAATACAGTCACACTGGGCATTAGGGCTTAAACACATGAATTTGGGGGGCACACAAACATTCTCTTCCTGGTTCCCCCAAATCCATACCCTTATCATATTCAAAACACATTTATTGCAGGGCCACATCCCCAAAGGTCATCACTCATTCTACATGCAACTCTAAAATCTAAAGTCCAAAATTTTATCTAAATATCATCTAAATCAGACATGTGTGGTCTTATAAGGCAGAAGCCTCTGTAGTGCCTTAAAGAAAGGGAGGACTGTTGGCCTCTCACAGGAAGGGCTGGACTACTTCTTTAGAGCATAAAGGTTCAGGGGAACCAGGGACTCAAGGATTTGAGGGCATTTGTTCAGATAGTTCTGTTTTTCCAAGTATAAGGTTCTCGCCCCTTCACAATCAAGGTCCAGACTTTGGAATACCAGATATTCAAATGAAGGTTCAACCATCCCTAGAGCTCTGCCACTCTCATAAATAAGACCTGAGAAGGAGCCTCATCTTTTGCTGTTCTCTGACTATAGGAGTTAAGAGTTTATATGCTACAATGATGACTCTCTGTCCTTCATGCTTTGTCTTATATATGAGTTATTCACCTTCAACCCTTGACTGTCTTTGTTGAATGCATTAATGATCCCCAGATACAGCCATCTTATTTAAAATAACCACTACTTCCTCCAACCCCATCAAACACCTGATATGGAGTGCACACCAGCTCATTTCCTCCCACTGACATTCCATCCCGGCTCACCACCAGTGAAGGCTGAATGTTTGTGCCACAACTACATGCCACGACCACTGCTCTATCTTCCAGAAAAAGAAAATAACTTTTGTACTGCCAGCCAGTCACTGTGTAGTCTAGCTGGAAACCCCCATTTTAGTCAACTTTCTATGTCAACAGCTGGCAACTGTCTTAAGATTCCCATGACACAAATGCTGAGTCATTTGAAGTTTGCGTGCCAGTGGCTTCTAAAAGAGGAAGGGCGAGAAGAGCGAGATCTGACAGATAGAAGGACTGCACTGTGATGAACCTGAAGCCGAGGCATCAACTGGATATTATGGAGGCTGTGGAGCTGAGAAGTTCCTGGCATTGAGTCAGAAGAGGCAAAGAAGCCAAGCCTCTTCACATCTACACCAATTCGTTGAATGCGTATTGTCCTCAAAAAGCAGGCATACACGGAGACAGAAGCAGCTTCCTTCAGCTGGGGCAGTTCCTAGAGGGCTACTGAGGCGTAAGCAGTCACTGTGAGAGTGAATGCCTCGCTCCTGAAGGAGCACCAAGATAGTCTTCAGCTGACTCCCAGGAACGTTTGTCTAAATTTGATATTGATCAGTCATTTTGTTAATAATTTATCTCATTCAGCCTGCTTAACAGCTCTTATCTATAATCCATATTACTCCTTTGCTCAAAGCTATTCTGACACAATGAAATACAAATTTGTTTTTGATCCCCTCCTGCCCTCTCACGACAAAACTGAACAAATAGGATGTACAGAAAATGCCGAATTGAGTCCCTATTTAGTTCCACTAAAGGGTGTTAGCCAATTGCCTACTTAAGGAGGTGCTGTTCCTTGCAGTTTTGTGTTTGAAAGACAGTCTCATGAGCCATCAAGTCCAAGTTCCAGATTTATAGTAGGAAAGGAAAAAAATAATTTGGAGGAAAGGCCTTACTTCTCAAAATCATACAGATGTCAGTGACTGCTCATTTATAAGGCAAGGCTGCAGGAAAATTTCCCAATGTGAATCACTAAATATTTACTTAGTGACCACAACGCACAGGGTACTGTGGGGAGACAGATACCACAAGACAGAACAATAGCTCTTTTCTTTAACAAACCTCATTACACAGAAACAAACCTCATTATATAGAAGGAAAGCATTAATTTATTCAAGCAAATCATGTTGACTCGTGTCCAATTGGCAGTCACTGTCTAGACAAAGCAGATGATGCAGAAACAAAGTGCATGACCCTAGAGTCTACATTGGCAGTTAATTGGGGTAGCCAGAAAAATATATAACTAACTATATCAAATGAGGCAGGAAAAGTGGGTAGAATGGAAAATGTTGAAGTAAAATATTAGGCAGAGGTGAGGCAAATTTGTTTTAACCTTGAAGTCTTTTGTGACTTACTTAATAGTTATTATCGGCACCCATCAGAGAAATTCCTAGATAATAGTTATAGATATAAAAGCTCACAGAGAACTAAGAATGCAACAGCTAATGAAGCTGATCATATAAACATATGGGTAAGCCCCTCAGGAAGGCTCTAATCAATACTAAACATTGGAGTAAACATGGCTAGAAAAGAACCTAGCAGGGGGTAATGAGAAAATAATGCTTCTCCCTGAGTGAAAAGAAACTATTGTCTTCAATATTTCTGCATGCATTTGTTTTGTCTCTACTGGTAAATGTGTAGCAATTTCAAATGGGTAAAGATACTAACCACCAGAAATACAGGTAACTGACAATAGATAAACTAGAAAATCAATTCCTTACATCCAAGAAAGTATTAATTTGTTTAACAAAAAGGGGGAAATGCAGCATAGTCAAACACTGAACAGAAAATGAACTTTTTTACTATATCCCAAAGATGACAAAACCACAAAGAAAAATCATTACCATAGAAGTCTTTGGCAAGTCCAAGTCTAGGAAATTCCTATCCAGGGACTGATAATGACTGCAATATATCAGATTTCTTTTGCTTATTGGCTATTTGTTATAGTCTATCTCCACAAATATTTGCTGGTGCAGCAGAGTGAAGATTATATAAACAATGCAGTGTGAATTTTTAAGGATAGAATAGATACACCTGTGGAAAAAATACAGGTTTTCAAGACATCCCCAAAACGTTGTTTTCATGGCTACAGCCCTTAAATTGGCATATGTTCTTATTACCAGTTGACCCCATTAGTATTAATCTTGCTTGAAACGTCAGTCAGCATTTCCTTCTCATTTTTCATAAACCTTTATTGAGTTTCCTACTATTTAATAAATTTAATCTTGTCTTCCCTGAATAATCAAGACCTCCCTCACACATTGGACATATTTTAGTTCCTGGGATAAATTGAGAGTCCATGAGTATCCATCACATGTTGACAATTTAAAACTGATATAGATTACATCCATTTCCTTTTCTGAATCAAAATATTGGAAAACACATGAGAAGAAATAATTTCAAAATCAACAAACAAACAGAACACGAACCAAGTCTGCTTCTGTTGCTTTTGGTCTTCTAACCAAATGTAGCCATTGCCAGATTTTCCTGCCTACATTTCTCTCTTCTAACTTATCGAAAACCACAGATATTCCACTGTAGCCCCAAGCTCAACAGGAAATGTCTAAGATGCCAGCCAGCTGTAAAATACAAGAGTTCAAATTGTGCTTCTCAGTGACAGACCTCGAACCCTGGGAAACTTTTCGGAATATGGGTGAGTGTTTATTCAAGGTTAAACACAGAAGAAGAAAAGTAGCCCTGGTATCACTGAGCATATTGTCAATCTTTCTGTAGTAAAAAATGTTTATCCTTGACTTTAGGTTACGTATCTTGATAATAACTTTTGTACTGTGACCGTTTAAAAAATTCTCCAAGTTAGCAAACCTTCTCAAACTAATCCGAAACTTAAAAACTATATTGCCTTAATTTGAATGTTCTGATTAGACTGAGCAAATCTCAAAATCAAGACCTTAGTTTTAGTTTGAATGTAACATAAGTTTTATAATCATTATGATGTAAAATTTTAACTATAATACAAAAGCTGAATTAAAAAGACAAACATAGGTCTAATTAACTTTTAGTTTAACTTTTAATTTATTCTTTCTTATACCTACTTATTTTTGATGAGTTCTGAGGAATATATTTACTCAATATAATGTAACAGAAGATCTAATGTCTACTGTTTTGCTTTAAATCTACATTTTAGATTCAGTTGTTTAAAGTTGTGAATTTGTTTCCTGTTTAATGTTCATGGTTTCGATCTTCTTTTTCTTAAATAAGTCCCATTGACATTTCATGTAATAATGGTTTGGTGATGATGAATTCCTTTACCTTTACCTTGTCTGGGAAGCACTTTATCTGCCCTTCCATTCTAAATGATAGCTTTGATGGAGAGAGTAATCTAGGTTGTAGGTCCTTGCCTTTCACGACTTTGAATACTTCTTACCAGTCCCTCTTGCCTGCAAGGTTTCTTTTGATAAATCAGCTGATAGAGTCCTCATGGGGACTCTTTTGTAGGTAACTCTCTGCTCTTCTCTTACTACTTTTAAGAGTTTCTCTTTATCTTTAACCTTTGGCATTTTAATTATGATGTGACTTGGTCTAATCCTCTTTTGGTCTAACTTGTTTGGGGACTCTCTGTGCTTAAATTTAGAGAACAACCAGAACAGGAACAGAATCATAGGTATGGAGATCATTTGGAGGGTAATCAGCTGCAGGGGGTAGGGTTGAGAATAGGGGAAAAGGTGCAGGGATTAGGAAGCATAAATGGTAGGTACAAAATAGACAGGGGAAGGTTAAGAATAGTATGGGAAATGAAGAAGCCAAAGAAACTACCCCCATAGACATGAACTAAGGGGGCAGGAAGATTGCTGAAAGGAAGGAGGGTACCAGACAGAGCAGGGGAAAGGGGGAAAAATGAGACAACTGTAATAGTGTAATCAATGAAATATACTTTAAAAATCTATATTTTAGAAATCTGTTATGGAAGTTTATTTTTGCTGTTCTTTTTTATCAAAAAGAAATAACTTCACTCTAAAGTTGATCTAGATTCCCTAGGAGAAGGAATCTCTGTCAGGTCACCCTTTTATCCCCATTACTTAGAGAGGGCCAAGCAGGCACTCAAAAATATTTGCTAAACAAGTGAATGCATAAACTTGGTTGTTTCTATTGGAGAATGATTAAAAAGTCCTTGTTGCCTAGAATGAAAGAACAAAATGCACAAATGTTAACACTAACAGCAGAATTAATGTTACAAAAATTAATGCTCCTAAACCCTGGCTGTTTTGATAAGAGAACTTATCATTGTTCTATGATAATCCCTGGTTGAAGAGCAGGAGTGTAGAGTGTGGGGAATAGATGGCTTTCCTAAACGCAATGAAATCAATATTCCAAAAAGTTTCTAACAACACAGATGTTAGTTGCCTAGGGAGATGTATCTTCCTTTTGAATCCTAAGTCTGTCCCTCAAGAGCACAGTGATGGCAAATGGAAGGATGGGCTGCCGTTAGGAAGGGCTGGACTAGTGAATGGTCAAGCTCAATGGCCCTGGAATCTTCTGCTCCCTCCTTTGAATTCTCAGTTCTAGCCATAGTTTCTACCACGTCCAACAATTTGGCAGCTCTTTCTTAGAATCATTGTCTGTGTAAAACTTCTGCCCTTTGTTAATTAAATGCCAGCCAAGAATTTATTAACACCTCTATGAAATCTTTAATTTACTAACCTTAGACCCTGATTATTCACTGCCTTAATGTCTAATGGAAAATTGAAAGTATCCTTCACTGATCCATTTTTTCATATCCCAAACCCATGTTATCTGAAAAATCAGATAGCTCTGATGAAGGAGATAAAGACAAAAATTGTAAGTTAAGAATTTTCAGTGTAGTTGAACTTTAAAAAAAAAAAGAAAAGAAAAACCAAACTAAGTGGAACATGGTCAATTCATACATTTTGTCATTTAAAAATTTGGATCTATAAGCTAGTCAGATCTTGATGTTGCTGCAAGCCTCCCTGGGACCCACAGGTAGGTGTCCGTGTTCTCCTCTTGAACATAAACAACGTCACAGAACATCAGTATCAAATAAGACCACTTTGTGACCACGATGAGTCAGGAAGACCATAACCCTTCCATAACGGTAACTGAACAGAGACAAAACAAGAGCATCCTGACAAAATGACCACGCATCTCCTGGTGCTGGCTGCTCTTCGCTTACTAATTACAGTTCGAGTCTCAGTCTCATCTTCCTTTTTTCTAGATAACATTTATTAAGATACTCAATCACCGAGGCAAAGTGCTACTTCTTTAAACCCTCTCCAAATCATCTAGCACAAGTCCACAAGCCTGCTTTTACATTCTCACTGAGATACCACACATTTTCCATGGTGTGTGCTCTTCCTGTCTGCACTTTGTAATAAACCAAGTATTCAGCTGCAGGTGTGTTCCTAGTGGTTTTTAGCTGGAGGACGTAGATATAACCATCACCCATCCAGCTCACCACAGTTTTTTCTTTGCAGGCCAGGAGACATGCTGCTACATTAAATGTGCTAAAAATAGAAAAGGTATAATCTTTTCACATTGAAACCCAGATACAAACTTCCCCTTGAACACACAATTTAGTGTGCGCTGCACAAGCAATAGGTAAAATGAACATATAAAACTAAACAATATTAGGAAGAAAAATGTCCACTTTTATCTCTGTTATATCAAATACAGATTTAATAGAAGGCACATCATAGCCATCCATCATGATTGCCTCCTTCTACATTTTCACTCTAAGCTGCCTGGTGGATTTTTTAAAATCAATTATAGTTTTAGTCTCTGAAAAATGATTCTTTTTAAGGAAACGTTATTGTCATGCTTGCAATATATATATTTTTTGTTATTTTTCCATGACAGCAGAAGAAAATTACTATGTATCCTTCAATATAAAATGATTTATTTCTCCATTTTACTAACCAAATATTTTGGATTGAAAGAATTATTCTGCATATTTCTATATCAGCCTCTAATAATTTATGTGATTTTTATGCTGAACCAATTGATCAATTTACATATTTATCTTTTCATAATGTTTTTTCATTTCTGAACTTACTAGTATAATATCCAACTTGATTCATTACATATATTTTATAAATTGTTGCTCTTTTCTGTGACTCTCAAATAAGATTCAGAGAAAAAAAATACTATTTTTCATGCCTAATTAGTTTGCTTACTTTTCTGCATTTCCATATATTCCTTACTAAACTTTGTTGGCCTGTTATCAAATCTTCATTACATTTCTAACATAGGTAGGAATATTATCTTAAAACTTGCAATCATATGTTAAAATATACCACTTTTCTTACTTTCATATAAATCACATCGACAAATAAGTCACATAAAAGTCAGTGAAGATTGACCTTGAAATTGTGCAATAAAATTTGTCACAGAGCCATACAACTTGACACAGTCCAGAATGCAAGATATTGCAGATAGCTCTATGGCTCTCCATAAAAAGCAAAAAACACAGTTACAACCTTAGGTTAGATTGTTTTTAAGAATTATTTTTAACATATTTGGATGGTTTCCAGTTTCAGTAAGTTTACATAATTAATGGAAACAGAGTAACTAGTAGTCTTTAGAACAAATCCTTGTATATAATGTCTTGGAAAGCATCATATTTTTAACTATTTGGTATCAGTCATCTTATACAATAATTTCTAAAATTATTGAGCACCACAAAGAATTCTTGAATGTACATGTATCAGTATTTGCTGCCTTAAGTAAGAAAACTGAGAATTTTAAGTATTTATTACTTAGTTTAAAAATAACAATAATCTTATTATATGTTAACCAAAATAACAACAGAACTGTGTATGGAGGAGAACAGTATACTTTGTGCAATCCCTTTAATTCCTGACAAGCATAAACTGTGGATGTTCTTTTCAGTTCTGACACCGACACTCACAATACTAATTATAATATGAAATCTGAATGTGCATCGACTAACCTTTTATGCTCTACTACATTATAATTAGTTTGTGGTCTCAAAGTAGGTCCTTTTTTTCACTTTTGTGTTTTAAAATCTTTTACTCTGCGAGATTTTGCTAACATCATGCATCGGTCATTTAGAAAATATTTGTTCCCACAGTTACGTATATCATCTATACGTTAACACATTTCATTATGCAATATCAAAATACATCTGTCAACAGCATTGGTAATCTCATCAGAAAAGTCCTAAGTTTTGAAGAATCTATGGTGATAAACACACATTTTCCAAAATTACTCCTTGAAAGTCAGTTATATCATTGGCCTCAAATACTACCAGTTATGTTCCTTGAAGTGGCAGTCTCACCTTGTTCATTTACCAGAAAACACCTGTCAAACACTTGGGGCAGAATAACCATAGTGTATTAATTTTTCAAGGGAAAAGTTATTCCATGAGAAGCCAGTCAGATCAGCTCACAGCTCCAACAATCATACAAGTGCTTTATCTGGTGACAAGCGAAACACTTCAGCAGGTCGCAGAAGTGTTTATGAGCCTTTTCCATGTCGTCCAGAATCTTAAAAAGACAAGTACTTGATAGAGAAGATACAATAAAATTTCAAACTGTGCCACGTGAGATCTTCCACAATTGTCAGAGGCAGCATTTCTCACTACCTCCTTTATTTTTTTATGGCATAGTGTCCAGGCTTCTAGTACTTATATGATTTACCAAGTTTATAGAGCGTG
Source organism: Carollia perspicillata (assembly GCA_004027735.1). Lineage (NCBI taxonomy): Eukaryota > Metazoa > Chordata > Mammalia > Chiroptera > Phyllostomidae > Carollia > Carollia perspicillata. The sequence goes on from PVKM010006321.1 coordinate 8,473, forward strand.
CTAATCACCTATGCATGTCCCTTCTTCATAAAATAATATGTTTCTCAAATTCAGATAATCTTATTCATTTTTTTTGTAATTGACACTGACTGCAATCTTCAGCAGATAATAAGCCCTTGGAAATGAAAAAAAGAAGAAAAGTTATGTTTTTGTAATAATTTTATTAAATATCATGCAATAAACAATGAAGGATCTTGTTAGAGCCTATGGAAAGAGAATGAAAAGTTATCAACAAAATAAAAATAGAACTATGATATAATCCAGAAATTACATGTCTAGGTATATTTCCAAAAGGATCAAAGTTAAGTTTTCAAAGAAATATCTGCACTGCCATGTTCTTTTTCTCATTATTCACAATAATCAAGACATAGAAACAACCTAGATTTCCATCAACAGATGAATGAATAAAGAAAATGTGGTATATACATAAAATGTGATATTATTGGGCCTTATAAAAAAGAAGGAAACCCTACTTTTTGCGACATTATCTTAATGGAGAACATTAAGATAAGTGAAATAGGCCAATCACAGAAGGACAAATACTACACAATCTCACTTTCATGAGGAATCTAAAATAGTTAAACTCCCAGACGCAGAGGGTAGAGAGGTGGTTGCCAGGTAAACCGTTGTTCAATGGGCATATAAAGTTTCAGTTATGCAAAATCAACAAGTTCTAGAGATCTGCTGTGCAGCATAGCAACTATGGTGCACAGTATCTTCTTTTACACTTAAAAATTTAAGAGCGTTCATGCTAAACTTTCTTACCACATGAAAAAAGGACCAAATATGATGTTATCAACCTTATCACCATATTGAATCATACAATGTATATATATATATTTTTTTAAAGAAAGAAAATCATAAAAACCATCAGAGGAAAAAATATATTTCCTGCTGACTATTGACAGACTTCTCATTAGACTTCTCTGAAACAAAAATTTCAGAAAAGCTTATTATATTATCTCCGTAATACCCTGATAGAAACATCCTACTGATCTAAAATTTTATACCCACACAAAGCATGAATTAATGGAAAGTCATAATAAATATTTTCAGATAAATGGTGACAAATAATATTAGTATTTATCAGCAAGTTCTCTCCTAGACATATGTGATTCTTACAGAGTTCCATTTTACTGATGAATGAATTGAAACATGAATGGGATAAGTGACTTCCCCAAGATAGTATGTCTTGTAAGTGGCAAAGCAAGAATTTGAATCCACATAGTTTCTAGACAGAGTCTGTGTGTTGAAACATAACACTAGAAGATCTATTAAAGGGTATTTATCAACAATGAAAGAATCAACTTAAAAGCAAAGATGATCAGGCTATCTTTGTGAAATGTTTTCATCTAACTTACTATCTTGATGATAAAACTCTTCGTAATTGAACATTATTTTATGTCTCACTTCAATGAAATACATTGTGTATTTCCCACTAAGCCCTTAACTGTTCTTATTTATACATTACATGAAAATCCATGAAAAGAGAGTTCTGGAAAACTGAAAGCCAAAGTTAGTCTTTTGAAGAGATAAATAACTATACCTGGCCTGCATCTGGCTGGGCTTTGCTTAGAGACACATTCAAGGGGAACACACAAATCCTGTTCTAAAAACCTTGAAGCATAATGTTTATCTACAATATGGACCTTTTTCTTTAAAAGGCTAGACCAAATGTTTTGCCTACTTTAATAGACAAAAATATTTTCAAGAATTTCCTCATTTCTGCTTTATAGATCCAGAAGAATGATTTAAACATATGTAAATAAAGAAACAAACATAAAAAACACACACAAAAAAAAACAAGATATCAAGTGAGAGAAATTCTGGTCTCTAGTTATGGTTTTCTAGTTCTCAGAGCCAGCCTGTCACGTCACCTGGCTTTCCTCAACACCCTTGGGATCCATGAGATGCTCATGTTGCATTTTTATTGGGGAAATAAAGATCAGATGACTTGGTAGTTCATTTGACCCAAAAAAAAAAAAGATTTTAAATGTAGCCAAGCAATGATGCAGTAGCTCAAAAAATAAATGAGGATGAATGGACTTTTGTAAGTTATGAACATGGTGTATTTAATATGATAGAGGCATTAGGAAAAGAGAGGTTGATGGTATAGAAAATTGTAATAACCAAAGAAGTGAAGTCCTGGAGAAAGTCAGAAGCAAGGGACCTCAGTCTTTCCAGGAGGCACTTTCCTCTAGTAAGAGAAGTCCCTCAGCATGAAAAGGGAAGACAGGTACACAGGTGGAACATATAGGTGTATTCTGATTTGACCATGTGAAAAGGAATGAGCTATTTTCTGGTAGAATCTATATTCTTAATGAAATGTAATAGAATCAATTGTCTGTAAGACAAGAACAGTAAGAGACTTGGATGGGGTGCTAAGAGAAGGAAAAAATGGACATCATAGACCTGAGACAAAGTGAATTAAGACATTAACTATAGAGACACTAACTTAGATGGTTTCTGTCCTATTTGAGGTTAGGAATTATAAGCATATAATGATAAAAATCAGTAAGCATACTATGATTATTCTCTGGAAATTCTTAACTACAAGTTTAGGTATGAAGTCTTCAAATAACTAGATTCATTCAATGGTGGGATAAATGGGCAAGAAATTGAAGAACATGCAAAAGTGTGATTATAGTGAGGAAGTAGGGCATCTAAGCTGAATAAGGAGAAAAATAAACACAGAAAGTCAGATATCTGTGGGTCAATAGATTGAAGACATCAGTGAAACAGAGCTTTGTTTGCATGGAGGTGTTAGAGCAAGTAAGGGGAATTACCTGGCTCGTGTGATTGGAAAGTAGAGCTACGAGTCTCCATACAGGTTCTTCATCTAGTCCTCATGACTATGAGCTCACTTTGAACTTGCTCTTCGTACTTTGTACTTTGGCCCAGGAATTCTATTTCCAGCCCCTAATTAGTTGTTTTTGTTTATTTGTTTGTTTGTTTGTTTCAGAGTGCTCAGGCTGCCCTTTATATGCACACCCTAAATTCACTCTAATTAGTTCTAAATTAATAGAGATAATGACAATAATAATAATAATAACAACAACAACAACAACTGAGGAGAACTCACAGAACCGACGGATGGCTGAGAGAAATGCTCTAGGCTGAATATCCAGCAACAACTCTGAGAATTACACCACAGCGCCCTGGTGAAGACCATGACACTACCCCTTGAGAAAGCCCTGCCTAAGGGATGACTCCGTCCAGCAGCTGCCACGTCACCCCCAACACCTGGTTCAGCAAACTGAATGTGCCTCACATTACCGCCTGTTTCTTCTGGTGGCTCATTTGCCATTCAAAGCTCACCATGTGTGTATTTGATTGGTGTAACATATGCTTAGTGCTTGCCTCTTGCAGACCCAGAAAGTTGGAAAGTAGAGTACTTTGTGAATCCACCATGGGACTGACAATGATCGAACTTCCAAATGTGAGAAGGATTTGCACAAGTCTTTGTGAAGACTCACAAGGATTCAGTAGGAAGGGCGTGGTTACTTCTAATATCAAAACTTCTTATTTTCCATGTTGTTTAAAGGTTTTGAACTATAAATTGTGCACATGGTGCTAAATACAAAAGTGTTCAGTAATAATAAAATTTTAGTAATGAAGTTTAAAAAAGGAAAGGAGGAACTAAGATGTGTTATCCTGATTTTCTATCCACTCAGACTAGGTGCATACATTATTTTTTAAGTCATAACTTTTCAGAAAACTTCTAAAAACTATTTTACCTTTGTCAAATGCCTAGTTATTTAATAATTTTAGTAGTTTAAAATATTTCAGCTTGAAATTTATAGATGTGCAAGGCTCTAGAAAGCATGCCACCAAGTCTTGACACTAAACTGGAAAAAATAATGAGTTTCAAGTTCTAAAGCCAGGCATTAAGTGCTGGAAATAGCCCAAGTGCCCATCAGTAAATGAGTGGATAAAAAAACTGTGGTACAAATGTACACAATGGAATACTACATAGCAGAAAGAAAGAAGGAACTCCTACCCCTCACGACAGCATGGATGATACTGGAGAATATTATGCTAAGTGAAATAAGCCAGATGGTGAAAGACAAATACCAAATGATCTCACCTATAAGAGGAATCTAATCAACAAATGAGAAAAATAGAACCAGAGGCATGAAAACAAGGAACAGACTAACAGTGACCAGAGGAGAAGAGGGGAGGGGAATGAGGGTGGAAAGAAAGGGAAAGCGATAGGCCAGGAACATGTGTGAATGACCCATGGACATGGACAACAGGGTGGGGATTGACTGTGGGAGTCGGGGGTGGGCCGGGTGGAGGAGAGTAAAGGCGGGGAAATTGGGACAACTCTAATAGAACAACAATAAACTATTCAATAAAAAAGAAAAACAGAGTTTTGAGGTCTTTATATTTCACAAATGTTTCTTTTTTGCCTCACTTACCAAATACCTAAAGTAAATGTATATTTTTAGCCTAAATTTACACCATAATTACCTCAATTCTGGATCACATTGCCACAGCATAACTATCAAGGAGAAGTTGGAGAAATACTTTTGGTAAAACACTTCTTTATACAAGATAGAGAAACCCTATAATTTTCAGCAAGACTATTACATAAAGCCCTACCTATAATTTTATTTAATTGTACCTTTTTATTTCATTTCCTCAACCTAGCTCCCTTTCTATTTTCCACCCATGTCTCAAAAGAAAGACACTGAAAATATCTTCAAAGCAAATGTTCAAGCTTATTTATATAGTTAAGTCTTCTCAATTTGTCTCTTAGATTACAGTATTTCAAACAATTAGCAGAGAAGTTAAAACTCACTCTAGTAATACTTTCCACACCTACAGAGATCATAAAGCATTGGCCATGAAATTATTAGTCATGGGAACATATAGCTAAAATTAATAAGAGGACCCTACATAATGAACAGAAATAATATGCTACATGGAAACAAAGGCAAATATAACTTTACAGATTACCATTAACACATGGAATTGGTAATAATAATGGTCTTCAACATTAAAATTCCATTAAGAAAATTTTCATTGTTGTTGCTAAATACAAGGAGTGTGATAGCTAAGGATGTGAACTCCAGAGCAAGACTTCCTGAGTTCCGACTCACCTCGGCCCACGCTATCTGTGTAAACAAGTTCTTTAACATCTCGGGCATGTATCTGTAAAGTAAGGGATAATCTTAGTTCCTGACAGTGTTGCTATGATGTTTGCCTAAGAAATTACAGACAAAGAACATAAAGCAGTGGCTGACATATTGTGATTTTCCAATACAGGTTAGCTTCTTAAATTAAATCTCTACAGTGTGGAAATACTACTGACAGTGTAGATGAAATTCATCAATGACTCACATACTTTTTCATTTCTATCTTTTAGCTCAGCTAAAGATAAAACTGTGTCATTTGTGTATGTTCGGTTAAAAACCTGAATGTTTTATTCATACTGCTCAAAGCTTCTAGAGCTTTTGCTGAAGTTCGGTTAATTGACTAGATCAGTGGATGGCTCTCTTTGCTGCAGAAGACCCCTTAGTTCATATTTTAGTCTTTGCAGGTCACACAGTTTCCGTCACGATTACTCAACTCAGCTCCGCCATCGTAGTGTGAACGCATCCTCAGAGAACACTTAGCCAAACAAGCGTGGCGGTAATCCCGTGAAAGTTTACTAACGAAAACCGGCCGCTAGCCAGATTGATCCCATGGGTGGAGTTTGTGACCCTTGGTCTAGATAGTGGATAAAATAACAACAGAGTCCTCAAATTGTTTAACCCTATTTAAATTTCCTGAGGGAAACAAATTCAGTGAAGCCACTTCGGTATCCTGAGTTCACTATCTGCGACTGTCTGGTTCTTCTTCCTGAATTCTCTTTTAAGTAAAATGAATATAAACAGTAGTCAGAAAAGTCAACGTTTCTTGTTAACCGCTGCAATGATGAGATCTGACAGTTTCCACGACTGAAGGACTATGCCTCACTACCCACTTGATGAGACGAAAGGAGTCAGAGGGTCTACCTTCAGATTTTTATCTTTCTGCCAACCACATGAAAGTCACTGTTCACGCGTGATAAAAGTACTATTAATAAAATATTAGTTAGAGAATGGTACGATTTCTAAGGCAACGCTATGATGGAAATTCCTAATAACCAAATACAATGTTTTTAAAAATGAAAAGCACGTGAGCCTGTCCAATCAAGATGAGTCTGAATCCACAGTCAGTGGAGTGGAGAGCTCAGGTACGAGGTGACTGCCTTACCGATCTTGCACACAGCACTCAGCCCCCTCCTGTGCTGGTCAGCAAGCACCCCCGCCTGTCAGCATTTGAGGAAGGGAGCAGATTCCTCAGCCTCTTTGTCCACACCAGAGAGGCTGATCATTATGCAAGTGAGAGCAGACAGCCACAGGTCTGGATGTTCCACGCACTGGCTTCCTCCCCGGGGAAGACTGACATTGATTTCCATTAGGGATCCCCTCCTCCCTAAGCCTATCAGTCTTCATGCTTGTCCTTAACTCCAACCCCCAACACATGTCTGTGCATTCCAGATTGGTGCCTACCTACCTGTGGCCTCTACGTGCCAGCGACAGTGCACAGACCCACACCTTCTGAAGGAGGGCTACTAAACTACTGAGTCTTCCCCTTTGGTAAGATTCGAAATAAAGCTGTACACCCCCTCCCTCACAGCACCTATCTGTCCCTTTTAACTCTTTCATGACTTCTAGTGGCTTCTCTTTTCCCATTTAGATTTCTCTCAGTTTAGCCAGGTCTGGAGCTAGAGGCACCTGGTATTTCTACCTCCTGTCCAAGTTCAGAGCAGTAACAAGTTCCGGAGGATACATAGAGATTTATATGTGTATCACTGTAAAGAAATACCTTCAATTCTCTAATCCACTTTGCATTTATGAAACACATACAGGACCAAAAAAAAAAAAAAAAGTAGGGGGAGGAGGGAATTATTTACTTTATTGCAGATACTGTTAATGGAAATTAAAAAACTGGCCTATAATTCCACATTAAATTGAATTAAAGGTGTTTTCCTCACTCATTTTCTTTTTTTAAGTTATAAATTTATATTTTGCTTTTATTTTTTTTATTTTTTAAAGAATTTATTTATTTTTAGACAGAAGGGAAGCGAGGGGGGAAGAGAGAGGGAGAGAAACAGCAATGTGTGGTTGCCTCTCACACACCCACTACTGGGAAACTGGCCCACAACTCAAGCATGTGCCCTGATCTGGGAATTGAACCAGCAACATTTTGGTTCATAATCCAGCACTCAGTCCACTGAGCCACACCAGCCAGAGATATTTTTTTATTTTTTATTTAAACTTTATTGTATTTTTTTCTAGTATTTAGTCCCCTTATACTCCCCTGCCTCAAGCAATCACCACACCATTGTCCATGTCCATGAGTCCTTTTTCTTTTTTGTTCAATCCCTCCATCCCCTTACCCCCCCAAATAGCTGTCATCCTTCTCTCCATCTGTGAGTCTGTCCCCATTTTCTTTATTAGTTCAATTTGTTCATTAGATTCCACATATATGTGAAATCAGGCAGTATTTGCCTTTTTCTGACTAGTTTATTTCATTAGCATAATGTTCTCCAGGTCCATCCATATTGTTGCAAAGGGTAAAATATTCTTCTTTTTCATAGCAGAGTAGTATTCCCTTGTGTAAATGTACCATAGTTGTTTTATCCACTCACCTATTGATAGATACTTCAGCTGCTTCCACATCCAGGTGAGTGTAAATACTGCTGCAGTGAACATAGGGGTGCTTATGGTTTTTTGAATTAATGTTTTGGGTTCCTTCAGATCTATTCCCAAAAGTAGAATTGCTGGGTCAAAAGGCAGATCCATTTTTAATTTTTTGAGGTATCTCCATACTGCTTTCCACAGTGGCTATACCAGTCCGCATTCCCACCAACAGGGCAAAAGTGTTCCCCTTTCTCTGCATCCTCACCAGCTCTTGTTGTTTGTTGATTTATTGATGATAACCATTCTGCCTCATGCGAGATGATATCCCATTGAGGATTTAATTCTCATTTTTCTGATGATTAGTGGACATGAGCATCCTTCCATATGTCTATTGGCCATCCATATGTCCCCTTTGGAGAAGTGTCTCTTCAGATCCTTTGCCCATTTTTTAATAGGATTGTTTGGTTTTTTTTGGTGTTTAGTTTTATAAGTTCTTTATAAATACTGGATGTTAACCCCTTATCAGATCTATTAGTGAATATGTTCTCCTATTCTATGGGTTGTCTTTTTATTTTGTTTGTAATTTTCTTTACTGTACAAAATGTATTAGTTTGATGTGGTCCCAATTGTTTATTTTTCTTGTGTTTCTCTTGCTTGGGAAGATATATCTGATAAAATATTGCTATAAGCAATATTCAAAAATCAACTTTTGCAAATCAATAAATATGATTCACTACCTACACAAAATGAAGGATTAAAAACCTCATGATCATATCCATAAATGCAAGAAAAGCATTTATAAAATTCAGCACCCATTTATGACAAAAATTCTCAGCAAAGTGGGATTAGAAGAAACTTTCCTAAACTTTATAAACAGATATGACAAACCCACTGCCAGCATCATACTCAGTAGGCAAAAACTTTAAGTGTTCCCTTTAAGATTAGGAACAAGACAGGTATGTCCATTTTTACCTCTCTTATTCAACATAGTATTTGAAGGCTTAGCCACAGAAATCAGACAAGAAGAAAAAATAAAAGGCATCCAAATTAGAAAGGAAAAGTAAAACTGTCATCTTTTGCAGATGACATAATACTGTACATAGAAAACCCCAAGGATTCCACTAAGAAACTACTAGAACTAATAAATGAATTCTGCAAAGTAGCAGGATACAAAATTAACATCCAGAAAGCAATTTCATCTTTATATGCCAATAACAAATTAACAGAAAAGAAAATTAAGAAAATAATCTATTCACAATAGTTACGAAAAGAATAAAATACCTAGGAATTAACCTAACCAAAGGTGTACAAGACCTGTACTCCTAAAATTATAAGACACTGAAGAAAGAAATTGAAGAAGATACAAATAAGTGGAAGCACATAACACATTCATGGATAGGAAGAATAAACATCATTAAAATGTCCATAGGGCCCAAAGCAATCTGTAGATTGAATGCAATTCCTATCAAGATTCCAGTGACATGTTTCACAGAACTAGAACAAATATTTCAAAAATGTATGTGGAACCACAAAAGGCCCCTCTTGGCAACAGCAATCCTGAGAAAGAACAAACTTGGAGGAATCATGCTGCCTAATATCAATTAAACTGTGAGGCCATAGTAATCAAAGCAGCAGGATACTGGCATAAAAACAGACATACAGATCAATGGAACAGGACAGAGAATCCGTAAATAAACCCATCCCTTTATAGTCAATTAATATTTGACAGAGGAAATAAGCACATACAATGGGTTAAGATAGTTTATTCAATAAACAGTGTTTGGGGGGTGGTCTGGGATGGGAGTAAAAGACAGAAAACTGTACTGAAAAACAATTAAAAAAAACAAAAAAAAAAAACCACAGTGTTTGGAAAATTGGACAGACACCTGCAGAAAAATGAAACTAGACCACCTTCTTACACCACGTACTAGGATAAATTAAAAATAAATCAAAGACTTAAACGTTAGACTCAAAACCATGGAAATCATAGAAGAAAACCCAGGCAGCAAAATCTCAAACATTATTCATTTTCTAGTTATTGTCCATGTGCACATTTAATGAGTACAGATTGTATTGATATCTAGATATATTTAAGAACCTACATTTTTGTGCATTTTCTTGGTTTACTATTGCCTTTTTCATCTTGAAGCAAGCTGTATCCAAATCTTCCCTCACCTCCACCACTCAGCATTTGAGCTCCTCACACTGCTCTGTGCCTCTACAATAAAGACACAGGTAAAAGAACCTTTTGTCATTTGTATTCAAAAAATCACACCTCAGGGTTTACATTTATCTGGCACTGGAATTCTCAGCTATAAAGGCAGCAAGAAACTGCTTTGTGGTCACAGTGTTTTGATTCCATGTAATTATTCATGTATATCAAGCCAAATGAAAAGGGAAAAAGAAAAAAAAATCATTCTTTCTTTGTTTCTTTTTTTTTTTTTTGAGAATTTTTGGTTAGTTTATTTAAGTCAAACTAATGACAATTGCCAGGAAGCAAAACCTTAACAGACTGAGAAATGCTCTGGAGAATGGCAGCTTAGCACCTTAATTTATACATTACATCAAAGGAGGAGACAGAAGGGGGTACTGTGATAAAGGTGATAGATTAGGGAGGTGGGAGAAAGCAAAGCAGGGGTGGAGGAAACCTCTAGGATTGGACAAAAAGGTAAAATGATAGACTCGTACTTCTTTTACTTAGGTGTGTAAAGGATAGTTAACAGTCAACAATTAACAAGATTGCAATAACAATGAGGGGATCTTTGGTCTCAACTCTGGTGGTTTCGCCCAAGGGGCTTGGAAGAAGAAAGTTACCTTGACATTCCAAAAGTGTATGATCATAGCTGCAAAAAGGCAATAGTCAGGCTCAGTTAAGGTAAAGATTGACTTTTGTTAGGGAAAAATAGTGGCATAGGACAGACTACCAGCCAGGAACTGCTTTTAGTTAATAGGTTTTAATTTCTCTGAGTGTGTAAGACCTCCTAGCAGAACTACCCTGAGCTTGTCAAGTGAATGTGGGGCCCCTTTTCTGCCACACACCCCCTTTTTGTCATAAATCGATCCAAAAGGTGCAATGAAGACTAACCATTCAGTTGGATAACCAAGTCCCTTGGTTCTAGGAAGGCTCATCCCTAGGAAGTTACAGAGTCAGCATTAGTCTTCCTGGAACAGGGTGGAGTCCAGCTGTCCACTCTGTTCAGCAAGAAAATATTTTCTCTGCAGAAATCAAAATATAGCACAAGCTGCGACTACCACTACACATAATACATAATACTATTACATTTTTAAGGAATGTTTTCCTTAACATTACATATATATAACGGAATAAATTACACATATAAAACCAATGAAATTATGATCAACTTTATTGATAACAAATAAAAGCTAGTCACATGTGATGTAATCCAGTAGGTCTCCAGGTGTGGTCTACAGACCACAGAGGGGCCACAAATTGTTACCTGTTTGCAATGAAATAAGTATAGAAATTGAGAGTGTTTGGAAACATTTACAGTAATTTTAAGATTAGATTTCTTTGTCTGTGGAGTCTAATGAGAAAATATCAGCCTGTATTTTATATGATTTTAAAAATTTATTTTCTCATGTATAATGGATTAGGACAAAACAAAAAACTTGTCTTGCACCCACCAGAAATTTGAGAAGCACCACTGAGCAATGGTCACTGGAACTTGTATCTTGCTATTACATACTACTTCCAGTCTTTTTAAAACCTCCGTTGTGCTGTTACAAAACAACTCATTATGATTTACTTATTAAGTGTCTACTGCATTTGGGGCACTATTAAAGAGCATGAAACTTGATAAGGCATGCCAAGAGTCTGGTCGGGGAACACAGATTGAAGAAACAGGAAAATCGGATCATTTACGAAGAAGACCTAATGGTGGGCCGTAGATACACCATCATCACCAGAAGCATTCAGAAGTTCTCTCAGCATTTCACTGTACTCTGTCTAGCCAACAAAGGGCACAGAAAATTAATTGCTTTAATTTAATTTAGTGTCCTTTTAATCTAAGAAACTGCTCGAGCAGACATCAAGAGTGTGGACACTTTAAGAGAAACCTTAATTCTAACAAAGCCTGTATTTGGTTTTTTTCCTACCAACGGGTCAATTACAGCAGTGCTCCTGGAAATGCAGAGCTGAAGAGTCTCAAGTCATTGACAACTTTCAGATAAATCAAAGGTGCTTTCGGAACTTTACAATACCTCTTAATAGCCTTCACCTCATCAGATAATAAAAAGGGAAACAAAACTCTCTTCCTGACAACAATTTGGACTCAGTGAGGATGTATTAAGTTAAGTGCCCCAGGACAAAAATGTATTTTTCATTCCACGATAAATGGGGACTGACAGATCTATGAGGGGTACGTGGAATCCTCTTGTTTATGCTTCTACCTCCCAGCGTCGTCCTGCGGCCACAGCCACCTGGTGTTCTGTGCTGTGCGCGCACAGACTGACATTTGTTTTTATCTGTGAGAAAACACAGGCACCAGAGAGGCACTGAAGTCCCGATGATCCTTCAGCTACTTTGAGGCTCCGCTGTCATTACTGGAGAGCAGCAGAAACAAAGAGATGTTCAAAATCAATGTCATGTTTTTTTTTCAGAAAAGGCCTCCCCAACAGTCAGCATTCCTCTTGTTAAAGGGATCACCACAGAATTACATGTAAACAATACGAGATTGGACAGTCTTCTTTGTTAAAAATATATGCGTGAAATTCTTTTAATGTCTTCATTTTATTCTCACTCTTTCACTTATATACGTTCCCAGTATATCTTATGTATATTTTTTAGTGGCAGAGAAAAGGCTTGATTGTACTCTTGTACACACCTTTATCATGTGTCGGACTGTACAACTTAGGGAAGGGTTTGATTTTCCCTCACCCCTTGTTTTCATTCAATTATTTACTTTGAACAACAGAGTTGCAGATTTAAAATTAAGATGACCTAAGATTAACTCATAAGTCTGTAAAGACCTTGACATGCATCCAAATGCTGCAGCCCTGAACACAGTAAAATAAATGCAAGGAATAATAATATGATGAGTATTTCTGACTTAGATCATGGTGAAGGCAATAATATAGGAGGCGTGGATTTCAATGAATTTCTCAAGAAATGCTGTGGTACTTACTATGTCCCAACAATTGCAAAGCTAGCTTATTCCCCTCACAAGTGGTTCAGAATTTCCTTATTACCACACCTTAATCATTTAATTAGAGAATAGTATACCCTAGCATAAGATCCGTAACTGATTTGACTTGGCCAAATACCATACTTACAAAGTTTTAAGTCGGGAATTTTCTTTGACATTTAGGCATCATTTTGGAGTTAGAAAAATCACATACACAAAAGAGATTGGCTAAAAAAGCAATTTGATCATTGACATAAATAATACCATAATCAGAGGAAAATTTCTGAAGGGATCTTTGATGCCCCCTGATTCTTTGGTACTTGAATTGTGAGCCTGGCCGTTGTCATTGGTAGGCTGTGAGATTCCCTAATTATCTGCCTGTGGCTAGTACTGTGTGCAAAGGCTCGCTGCAATACAAGACAAGACACATAAGTGGTTACATGAGTGAATGAATCAATGCATGCTTTCTGTTTGGACTTTCATAGAAAAGATCGAAACTTTCTAACTGGCAAAATAATAACAACAACATAAACAGAAAACAAATTTGGAGATTTGGCTGAGGCTAGTATGTGATAAAGTTGTCACTAAAGACTCGGGGACACAATTAAGTGTAGAATACTACAGAGAATAGACAGAAATAAAACTATGGAAAACTTATTAGAGAGACAGCTAATATAGAAAGAAATGTGACTGCCTCTAGACTTATGGGAAACAAATCACCATCAGCTATTTTCTGATAAAATTGCTAACCCTCTGCAATGTCCTGTTTTAAGAAAGAATGTATTTATTTATCTACCTATCTATCTATTTATTTTAGTTCCAGTTCTATTCTTAAATTCTCAATCTTGTCTTAACTCCTTGAACATAGAAAACACATTTATTCCAAAGTTTTGTCTCATAACCACAGTCTGCAGCCCCTGTGGACCTGTCCCTGTTATCTGTTGTTTTTGCTGGATTTTGTTCATAGAATTTTATCACTTTGTGTGCCTACTTTTTTTTTTTGTGCAAACACTGTTTACAGAGCTGTTACTAGAACTAATTTTTAACCAAGGGTGATGTTTTATTTTTCTAAAAAAAAATGTATGTATACTTATATCAGATAGTTGAAGACATGAAAATTTTGAAGTAATCTCAATTTAATCTCAGGGACTGAGATGATTTTAGACTAAACCAAATCTTCTAAGGTTTCTGTCTACTTTAACCTTGATATTTTTAGTAGGAATCTTCAAGCTACAACGTACCTGAGGCAGCCACGCCAGGCCCCCAGCATCCGAGGAAGTCCCTACCTCAGCCCACTGAAGCTATCAAAAGCTCTGTTCCTGTTCTAATCACAAAGAAAAAAAAAACAACAACAATGTGTTTTTGTTATTTTGGGTATCTATTCAATACATCAAACACCAGATATTCTTTGTTCACCCCATTGTTCTTTTTTTCTCCTTTTTAAAAAATGCTGTTATCCTCTCCCTTTGGGGCATAAGCTATAAAGTTTATTGTGTAAGGAAATTGCAACCTGTAGTCTGTTCTTTGTTTTCGTGTTCCTGTCCTACCTTCCCTTTGGTAATCACCAGCTTGTTCTCCATACCTCTACGGGTCTGTTTCTGTTTTGTTTTGTTTATTCACTTATTTTGTCTTTGTTTAATATTCCACTTACCAGGCAGATCATACAATGTTTGTCTTTTTCTGTCTGACTTATTTTACACAACATGATACCTTCTAGGCCCATTCTGTAAACTGTCATTTGAAAGACAAAAGATTTGCATTTCCCTAATAGCTAGCGAACTTCAATATCTTTTCATATATGTGTTGGCCACTTTTTGTCTTCTTGAGAGAAGTGTCTGTTCGGGTCCTCTGACCATTTTTTAACTGTGTTGGTTGTTTGGTTTCGAGCCAAAGGATTTCGTTGTATATTTTGGATATGAACCCCTTGTCAGAGCTATTGTTTGCAAATATCTCCTCCCATTCCACTGGTTTCCTATTTGTTTGTTGGTGGTTTCATTTGCTGTGCAGCAGCTTTTTAGTTTGATATAGTACCATTTATTTCTTTTTGTCTTTACTTCCCTTGCCTTGGGGTTCCAGAAGGAACAAGGTACAGTAAAGGGTAAAGGAGTTAAGGGCGCCCAATATATGGTGATGGAAGTAGATTCGATATTTTGTTGTGGGCACGATGTGATGTACAGATGACATATCATAGAATTGTATTAAATTGAAACCTGTATCATTTTATTAACCAATGCCACTACAGTAAATTTAATTAAAAAATAATACAGGCAAAAGAGTGCTAGGATTTTATCCCTGACAAGCTCAACCTGACCTTAGTGACAACTTCCCTGACTTGCAGGCACTTGATCCCTGGGCTGTTTGCAAGGAGCCGTGTCTCAAATACCAGTACAAAGCAATGGAGGTGACATGAGTCCTTGAGGTCCATACACACAAAATACACCACCAACACCAACATCACCACCATCACCTCAAACTTGCAACTAAAGAAAAGATTTTTTTAAAGCCAAACAAAATCTGCTTTCATTATTCATCTCAAAAAAGAAGTCTGGTCTAAGATATGCCCTGGCTGGTGTGGCGCAGTGGATTGAGTGCCAGCCTGAGAACCAAAAGGTCACTGGTTCAATTCCCAATCAAGACATGTGCCTTTGGTTGCAGGCCAGGTTCCCAGTACTGGGCATACGAGAGGCAACTACAGATTGATGTTTCTCTCTCACTCTTTCTCCCTCCCTTCCTTTCTCTCTAAAAATAAATAAGTACAATCTGTAAAAAAGAAGAAGAAGAAGAAGAAGAAGAAGAAGAAGAAGAAGAAGAAGAAGAAGAAGAAGAAGAAGAAGAAGTCTGCTCTAAAATGGGATTTTGGAAAAAATGAAGACTCTATTTAACATTTTGCCCATTCTTTTCCTGTGCCCCTTCCCTACATCTGCCCATAAAATTAATGCTCTTATTCAGCCCAGTAGCCCTTCTGAGCACATCTTACTGGAGCACATTCTCTGTTGGCAGTATCTTCTATTGAAATCTTTCCTTATACTCTAGCATAATTACATTACTTAAAAAACTCCCATGGTTAGTATTCAATCATGATACCAGGTACATTCTTTGTTAAAATGCTATGACCTAGAATAAGACCTGGCACAAAAATAGGTTGATATGTTAAATAATTGCCTTACTGCAAACTAGTTTTGTTTCTTTGTGTATAGTGCTAAAAATGTATGCATTTTAATAAATTGGTCTCATTTTTGACAAATGTGTTTCAACATACTAATTGATGATACAATGATGATAAATGGTATTTGTAAATATTAAATTAAATACAAACAGGGATATGTTTAATACCTTTTACTGTTGTGGTTTTGGGTCCAGAAATCTTTAAAAGAACAAGAACGTTTATCAACTACAAATAAGACCCACTGGCCATAGTTAAGAATCCATAACACGGGAAATTAGGCAACTGTTGAAGAGCAGAAGTGATAAAAATGTTTCAAAAAAATAAATGAGACTTTTTATAATGAAAAAAGGTTATTTCAGAAAACGAGTGCAATTCACCAAGGAGACAGACAATCAAGTGTCCATTGCACCTGGCCCTATAGACAGTCCCCAAAACTCTCACCTGAACTGGTTAAGATCAACTTAATCACCTCCATCTCTCAGTGTGAAGGCAATGGTAGTACAGATTCCCTAATACGGCTGTCCCCCACCCAGCCACAGCAATAAGACAGATCGTTATTTGCAGTGAAATTGATGACCCGATACATTAGATAACAGCTGAGTTGCCAGAAATAATGAGTTCCTGAAAATAGAAAATCTTTAAGTGTATGGATCATTCAGGTTTTTATTTTTCATTAATTTTTCGTTTTTGTCTTAATTAACTGCTGACCTACAAAGGCTTATCAGACCAGTGTGAGGAACACACAGTAGTGACTTGGACACAAAATATTTTGATCTATACTCTGCAGCCCCTCTATGGATGTATCAGTCATGATTAGGCTGTATTAGGCCTCAGTTTTTAAAAAGCCCTGTAAATCATAGTGGCTTAAAACAATGATTCTTTTCTTATAAGTGCCATGAACACAATGTGTTTCCATAAGCAAAATTTAATGAGTCTACTTATTAGTGACAATAACAATATTAAATATCATAAAGATGTTATATCACAGGTTTATGATATTTAATATCATACAAAAAGCAACACTTCAAAACGGCATAGCATGAAAGATTATAGAAATTCGGGTCCTTTTTATAACTCTGTTCTGTAGCTTACCTCCAGTTTCTGCCAGTTCTACCAACGTGGATGAACCAGCATGCACAAACACGTCCTAGAGCTCCAGGTGGAAGTTCCTCGTGATTAGCTTCTTTACGTAAACCGTTCAGCAAACGTGTTCTAGGCTACAACACACTGAGTCCTGGAATGCAGTTCAAGGACTAGGATCAGCAGAATCATCAGATGAGCTCTTCCAACAAAATGTATCAGCCATTCGGTCAGATACTTAGGTTGGCAAATAATTAGGCCGGTAAACTCTTTCACTGACAAGTTATTGAATGGGCCAACTTTGCCAGCTGTTTGACACCACACATTCCTCCCTTAATTGGTGCCGTGGGACGTATTCCAAACTCACAATACATCTGAACTCTTTCCAGAACAAATTTCACTGCAGTCCATTATGTCCTTCTTTAACTTAGTGTGCTTTTTGAGGCACGCTTATTTTCTAGAAAGTTTTTGAGATATCAGTGATTCAATTTGGCCCTACCTATTAAAAATAAACACTACTCAAATCAAGTAAGCAAGATTGATTTAAATATGGTGTAATTACAGTGTATAGTTTATTCTCTCAGTCGTTTCTGGGTTCCTGAACTGATGTTCATGTAGAATTCTTAGGAGTGAGTTTTCATATAAATGACACCACAGGATTAAAAGGAACCCAAGGTCTTAGCACATCATCACGTCTTCCTCACCCTGTCTTAACCGAACTTGTGGGGCACACAGCAGGGGACAATGATACAATGACCATAAAGGTTGCCACGTCTGGGACATGCGTATGCTAAAAAAACACTTGTTATTTATCTGAAATTTAAATTTCACTAACTGTTCTGTATTTTCTCTGGAAAGCCTGATGACAAGGCAGTTCCTTGATATATAAAAGTGGTCAGGTTAAATAACCGTTAATATTTCTTCTGTTTTCTCTGCCTTGAACTGAATTATTCATTTGCGCCGAGCAGTGTGCAAACAATAGTACAGCCCAATCCACATGTCTGTGACACTCCTGATAAATGGCTGCTATATTAAAGAAATAAATTACAAGTCCCATGTTGCTCAGCTGCTCGGCCCTCATCCCTGTTTTTGAGGCATTTCACTCAACCTTGTAATTTTCACCAAGTTGCAATATATTAAACATATATTTTATCTGCCCTGAAGTAGCATTGATTTTGAAACTGTGAGGTCTAATTTCTTCCAGATAATACTCAAATTGGCCATGTTAGTCACAAAGTAGGTTTTTCGTGGCTAATGTAGTTCACATTGGCACTTACTATATAAGCAACAATTATGTCACCACAAGGCTCTGGTGCAACACGAAGGGAACGTAAATGTCAGGAGTGACGATGATGGCTCGGGGCCAGGTCATTAAAAGCAATGGTGTGAATAATACAACTGTGTTGCTTTTGAAGGAATCAAATATGTATTATCCACCTATCACTGTGCCAGAGCAGCATCATAAACATAGATCTCTAACTGCAGCCCGTTTAAATGATGAAAGAGTGCATATTAATCTATGGAATAGATTTTACCCAGGGGGAGAAATTGTTCTGTCTATTTATTAAAGTGAAAACATTCAGTACACAAAGAAGCACTTATCAAATGAGCATCCGTGCTATGCAGATGAGTTTTACGAATGCTTCCTGCACAGATAAATGGGCTGTGGTGATAAAAGAGGCTGTTATGATTTACTAGAAAGAAAAGACCTAAAAAGAGCAACATGTATACAGATTCTTTGTAAAGCACAGAGTGTAAATTTTCTAAATTACTGGGCCTCTATGCTTGATATATTTAATTCATAAGTCATGGATATAACATGACTAACTTTATACACATACAAATAACTCAGTATTTTTGTATTTAATATTTCCTATGGGTAAAGAAATACCTCTTTTGGCTATAATTACTTGTATATGTATCAGATTTACTTTTATTTTCAGGATCAGGACTCCACTAAAGTGCTCCAATTTAAGAAATTTATTTAAATATTTGACTGTTTCCCTATTTTTTATTTGCAACAAGATCTGAAAATTTCCGTGTGTATGCAAAGCTTGAAAACTTACCAAGACAACTCAGCAAATCATTTTCCATGATGCACACCATTCAGATACTTTTAATGCAAGTCATCCCATCTGTTAAAGAGCGTCACCTAAGCAGCGGTGAGAGGGTATTTTCCCCCAAGAAATTTCTTACATGTTTTTTCTGGGCCCATCTCCTACCTGCAAATACACAGCTTACAGGGTAAAATAAAATACCAATTATTCTGAAAAATAAATGTAAGTAATAACCACATATTTCTGGGGATGAGGGAAATTGGCTTTAAATATTCTCACATACATTAAGTCTTTGAATTCCCACATAATCTTTCAAGATCAGTCTATCTATCTGTGTTTGTCAGATCGACACACTGAAACTACAAAAGATAAGGTCCCCAAACTGACAAATGTAAAAGAAAATATTTGAACCTAGGAATTCTCAGTGTTGGCAGGTGCCTTCTTGCAGGAGCCTTGCAGGCCCACGAAGTGGGAGAAGGGTCTCGTGGAACAGAATACTGACTTCTGGGGGAGCTGCTCTCTTGTCGCATCATCTTCTTCCAAAAGAGCATCTTGGAACACCTCCTGGACTCAGAGGTGTGTTGAATAAACTCATCCACAGAGACACTGGTATGAAATCCAGAAGTCAACTTTAATTTCAACCCCTTTCCCACCAAATGATTGCAAATTCTGTCAATTCACCTTCTTAAATACCTCTCGGGTGCAGTTGTCTCTGTCTTCATGGCCACTGCTCTTGCTGTGGTCCTCACCTGGACTGCAGCTCTAACACCTTAAGTAGTGTCCCTAGTAACAACTTTTTCCTTTGTCCACTTCCAATCCACGCTCCATGGATAACTTTTTCTAAAGTTCAAATCGATTCATGCCATTCTGCATTTTTAATTGTTTTTTATGTCATCCATACTGTCTGTGAATGAAATTCAGATGTCCTTGTTTGGCATAAATGAGTCTTTGATGACCCAGTCATGTACTCGCCTTTCAGCTTTATTTCACAAAACTGGCCTCCTGGAGACTTTAAGAGGTGATTGGGCCATGAGAGTGGAGCTTCCATGAATAAAATTAGTGCACTTATAAAAAAAGACTCCGTGGGGTCCCATTGCCCTTTCTGCCACATAAGGACACAATGAGAGGTCTACAGTGTATGAAGCAGGAAGTGGCCCCTATCAAAACTTAACCATGCTGGCACCCTGATCTTGGACTTTCAGCATCCGGAAATGCAAAATTGGGACATATGAATTTGCTTTGTTTATAGCAGTCCAAACAAACTAAGCCACTCATTTTAAAATGGCTTCAAATAAAACTTCCTCGGTAAACCGCAACGTTCAGTCACAGCCATTATCTTCTCTTCCCTCTCTCTTTCTCAGTCTATGCATGTGTGTGTCCCTAAAAGATTTTGAGTAGTGACACCCTAAAATATTTTTTAAAATACAAAATTATTTGCCCCTGTTTAACATCCTTCTTTAATCGCCTACATGCCTGAGAGTAAACATCCTAAATGTTTTAGAACGGCAAACAAAGCACGGCTCCTGTTACCCTGTGCAGGGTAATTTCTCATTTAGTGTTTTCTTTCACTCAGATTTCACCAAAATCTGCCTTTTTCTCCAAACATATCTTTCTTATCAATAGTTCCTTGTATTTTCTCATGCTTTTAAATAAGGACCATTTTCTATCTGTGACTGGGTAGAAAATTTTCAAAATCCAGACTACTGAGAAGCTTTTCAATAAGTAATTTTCAGCATTTGTTAGGTACAGTTGAGCAGCGCGGAATTAGTCAGTCTTACACTGTTAACCACCAAAAAAATATCTCAAAGGCTTACAACAATTTCATTTCCTAACTCTTTTCTGTAAGCAGCTGAAGATTGGTTGCTAACTCTTTCCATGTATTTTCTCGTTTATTCTAGGATGCAGACTAAAGGGCAAACCTCTATTGCAACTCACCTTTATTTTTTCTGGGGAGAGAAAAAGAACTAAAGGCTGGTAGAAATACACAGTGACTTTCACAGTTGCCTGTTGGATTCAGTGCTCATCGCTTCCAGTCACGTGCCGTTGGACCCACCCAGCATCAGTAGAAAGCCATGCATGAGCTATGACAATGTTCGAGACTGAATAATTCTTTTTTGGGAAAGAGTGACTCTCTGGGAACAATAATGCAAGCAATCTACCTTCTTTTATCTCCTTAATTAAATTCACTTGAAAATTTTATCTCCAGAATGTTTCCTCTTTGAATAATGGACTGTAATTTATTAAGCTTTGCATTCACCACAGTGCTTGAAACACAATAGTGTTCATTAATTGTTTGCTAAATGAATAATTGAAAGGATGGATAAATGAAAGAATAAAATGAAGGCACAAATGGATATAACACAATATTGCACTGGGATTAACTTTTGACAGGTATATCACACTCAACGTCGCTGGAAATTCATTGAGGGAAGGGGATTTACTCAAATTCCTCTCATCATCCTTTCTGAAACCTCCTGCAAGAAGCAGGGCATGGGTGTTTAAGTATAAATTCAGAAAATTTCGCTGAGTTATGAGCAAATGAATGGATTGGTGAATAGACAACTGGAGACCTCCTTCATGTAAAGTTATCCTCATATTAGTCCTAAGTGTGTCTATCAATAAAGGAGGCTAGATATTCCACTGGCTACTTAAGAAAAGTGGAAAACTATTCTTTCTTTTTTTGCTCTATTCAATCTAGCTTTGGGAAGTACAGTGTGAGTACAAGTTTATATAGATTTATATTATTAAAATTTAAGGAGGAAGAATGGTCTTCCTACATGGACAAAGACTGTCTGCTTAAAAACAAAGCCAACATATGCTGCTGTCTTGCAAGAAAAAAAACAAAATAATTATTTTATTGCATTTTCTTAGAGCACCATGCAATAAAGTGGAAACAGAAGCTAAAGTTGCAATTCAGTCATTAATAGAGGGAGCAGAAACTCTATTTCTGTGCTAGTATATTAAAGCTGTGGTAGTTAATTTTGCTGCTTGAGAGAAATTTGGGCTGGGTCATCTGTTCTCTCGTGTAGATATTTCGTGTTCTGAAATGTGATGATGAGACCATAATTGGTATAGACCTTGGCAGTTTGCATTGAAATTCCTTGGCTTTGTTATTAATTTCATCCTTGGCCTGCCTGTTCGACTTATACTTTTTTTAGGCTGCCAAATTCAACATCTTATTAAATCTTTCTTTCACAACTACAGTAATTATTCCTACTGCTGGTGCTCTCTTTTGAGTATGATTTTGCCCAACAAACTAAATTGAGTATCTTCTTAAAACAGAGAAGGTTCTAATCTTTTCAATTAACAAGTGTTAAATTAATTAAAAACTAGTTTGTTTGTCATCATAGGGGAAAGAGCCCTGAAGGAGGTTTCAGAATACATGAGATTTACCTCTATTTAGTATTATAATAAAAATTATTTTTGAAGAAAATATTTCCAAAATATATTCAAAATTCTTTATAAAGGATTCAAATAATCATTCGTCCTGATGGATCAGCATTACTATGATTAGATTTTATATACCAAATGTTGGCTTGCTTGTCTTTTTAATTTGCCCATTGTAGTATTTATAGTTTGCTTGTCTCTTATGAAATGCACCCCTGAAAATAATTTTTAATTTACTACTTGTTACGAGTCATAACAGATAAAAACTAAAATTCTGAATGTAAAATTTCTTTACATATTGAGACAACAGGCTGGGCCTAAGAGCCACTTGTACGAAGTGAGGTGCAGTCAGTACAGGGTACTACTTCTGCAATCGTTTCCAGCTACATCAGTGCTTTTCTCCTTTTTCTTCCCATTATTTTCCTCTTGGCAATTAAGCTTGCCAAAAAATTTAGAACAAGTTAGTTCTATGCTAAAGTAGACAAACAGATACATTAAATAAAATGTTTATTTCAGAAAATTGAGAATACCACTAATCATAAGGTACAACATTATTTTATCAAACTCTAAAAAAGAAAAATACTTCTAATTAAGCTTTTCTTATCACTTAGAATTATTTCATTATATATTCAATAAATGATCATTCAAATGCTTATTTTCTCATGTATTTTTTTTATCTTCCACATGCATTTTGCCCTGAAGGAGTTGATTTTTATATTTCTCAAAATTCTGGAAAACTTCATTTTTGTGTGAATCTGTTTCCCATAATCCTGTCCTGCATTCACCATGGGATATAATTTCCTTCAACCTGATTATATACTTTCAACATTTTCCTCTAGTAATTTTCATCAGTTGCTTTATCATTTTTTACTCATTAAGCAACTGAAATTGAACTAGAAAATCTGAAAAGACATAGTATCATGCTGATTTTTTTCTGGCTTAATTGGGAGAAAACAACACCTCTGTGTGACCTGACTTTCATTACGCTTTCATTCTAAAACCTTTAAAACTTTCTTTCTTATCTGTAACTACTTTTATAGGGTCATAAAATACCACACTCATATCCTTAAAAGAGAAACTTTTTATCAGGGGTCTGAGTTAAATGATATATTGAATTGGCCAGAAAGTTCACCTAGTATTTTTCTGTATGATGGCTCTAGGAGTGCTTAGTTGTCTTTAGCTTCTCTTGAAACAATTTTGTTAGATATTTTTTGTCACAGTTGTCATTATCACCATGTGTTACAAACTTACCTAAATTGGTGAATTTTTGTGCAGCCATTTTAACACTGAAGATGGAAGAAAACACACTACATTTTTGGCATATTATGCTCTCTTATTTTAAGAAAGGCAAAAACACAACTGAAAAGCAAAAAAATAAAATAAAATGTGCAGTGTATGGAGAAGGGGCTGTGACTGATCAAATGTGTCAAAAGTGCTTTGCAAAGTTTCTTGGTACTACTGACATTTTGGCCAAATAATTCTTTGCTCTGGGGCTGTCTCATGCACTGGAAGATGTTCAGCAGCAACCCTGGCCTCCACCCACTAGAAGCCAAGAGCAGAAGGTAGCTGACATACTCAAAATATCCATATCAATAAAGTTATTGGTGAAAATGAAAAATGTGTCTTCTATTTTACAGAAAAATAAAGCATCAGAATTTTTGGCCAACCAATAATATATCAACGTCGTTTACGACACATAATAGAGGCTAATTTTGTTACTAAGATGTTGAGTGTACACTCAACAGTATACCCACATGCTGGGGACGCTGTCATCTGCTACAGACATTTTGCCTTGGATATTTCCTAAACATACTATTTTGCTTCCAGGAACAAAAACACTTGTCATATGTTTCCAGTATGAAAGAATATCGAGTCACTTCCTCCCCCAGAAAAATCTCTACTTACTCTGAGAGGGCAGACTGGACATCAGCCTTGGAGTTCTCAGGAGTCTCACTTTCATCTTCAGTTTAATATGAGCTTAAGTGGACTTCACAATGGTCACCGTATTTTGAGCAGGACACCTCCATTTCAATTATAAAAACTCTCTGAGCAGCTGTGTTAGTAAGAAGAAGTCTCAAAGACCCGTCTCTCATGTTGACTCACTTTGAACACATTTCATCCCTCCAAGCAATCTAGTCCACAAGCATCCTCAGTACTCACCTGCCTGGTATAGGGAGTACGACTCTAGCTGTGCATCTGGTGGCTCTAAGCCAAACCAAGGCAGACAAGACACTTGTTTAGCTACAGTGTGCATAATGTTGGCAAATAACTTCACTTGCAATTCTCCTTATCAACAGTCTGCCCTCTCTGAGTAAAGAACTAAGGCGTGAGAATGAACTTAAAGATGGAGGATAATTTGATAGTGTCTGTGGGGAAGAGAAACTCTCAGTTTAATAGACGGGAATATTATAATAGAGTTATTAGTGAGAGCAGACTGAAAAGCAGCTGGATTGTAGCAGTCAAAAATGCTACAGCCTGAGGCTTGAATATGAGAGTGCACAGCTGAAGAAACTTTACATCAAATGTTCTGTTCTATAGAAACCATGGAGCTGGAGAAAAAGAACAGTGTATTCTGCTAATGACTCCAGGGAGAAAAGGATGTCTCATTATTCAGTCGGGCTTATCCACTATTTGCTTCCGAGGAACAGTAGAGATGATATCTGAGCAACTCTCTTTTGACAAATGCATCTCTGGTTGAAATATTGGAAACTGCAGGGCATGTCTCTAGAGGGGAGAAGGGAACTTGAGAAATCTTAACAGTACTTTCTGGAATATAAAAATCCCCGGGTCCCTCAGAACATGCCTGTGAAAGGCTAAGTGAGCGAGGATGTTGCATGATTATTTTGTTTGCATTAGGCTCACCAGCTTCTATACATGCACACATGAATAGTCATTGGGGAATTTCTGTGCTGATATAGAGAGGTCAGCTAGGTCTCAAGCCTCTGTGGAGAGCAGGACCAATAAAATGGCATTGTTCTAATTAAAATAGCACAAGTACATAAAACAAACCGGAGTCACTTATGTCAACTAAAATGGCTGTCAGTCAACCAGACATTTTGGTTCAAGAGGAAAATTACCTGTCAAAACAGATACATCTGGCAAGGAGACATGTGTACCCACGTGGTCAGAGCAGACAGGTCTGGCAAGGAGACACACTTAAGATATCTGCACATATGGTAAGAGTTAGCTGTGTCTGCAGAGCAACTCTGGGGATCACCCATAGGTAGGCTTCTGGGAAAATTCCACACTTGCCATCAGGGGTGCCAAGACATTTATTGAAAAGACCCAGAAGGGTGGAGTGCACCACTCTCAAGGTATAACTGAGGCCAGTTCCAGACCACTGCTGAGACAGCTGAGTTCTGCACACCAGGGTGTTGCCATGCCACACTGATCTCCCTTGGCGTAGCTGCCAGAGACGTTGCTCTGCTGGACTGAGGACTTTGCCTGCCCTGCTGCCCATCTGGGTGCAGAGATCCTTTCTTGCAAGACACTGACAACTCCCTTGCCCACTGCACTGCATCTTGGACCTGCAGACTGAGACTCTGGGACCCGACTTCATTATCCCCCACTGATTGCTCTGTGTGTGTGTGTGTGTGTGTGTGTGCGTGTGTGTGTGTGTTATGCCTCTTAGATTGTTAGAGTGTGATTAAAATGTATGTAGATGTTCTAATTTTAGTGAACATGCATTCAGTAAAAGCAGTGAATAGCATAGTTACCTTGTGTGACTCGCCTATTCCTCGGTGCAGGGCTGCTCACGAGGCAGCTAGCAGAGCAGTTGCCCAGCTGACCTATTGGAAGGACTATCATAACCACACACTCATGACAACACCCTAGAAAAATTCTGCATGAAAACAGTGGAGAAAATGCTCTTCAAAACAGTATTTAACATTACAGTTTACTAAGCAACTCCAGACAAATCTTCAGCTCTAATTCCTCTTAAGTCTTTTTAATAGGAATGGATGTGCACATTAACTTCAGGCCTTGAAAATGAGCAGGACAGATAAGTCACTTTGGGTCTTCAGGGTTGAGAAAAAGCAACTAATATGGATAGACATATCCTTGAAAAATATTTGCTGCTAATGGGTAGTCCTTAAGCTGTGGCCTCTGTGGCAGTACATAGTAACTCTCATTACTATAATACACACATAGTAGGGAAGCATCTAGAGGCTAACTAATTACGATATAAAATCTTTTTTCCTGATATAGTAGTGTTTGAATTAAAGAGGAAGTATTGGCCTTTTAAATATAAAAAGTTGCCATAGTTCTAAGGCTGAGAAAAAAGGTATTTTTTAAAGGAAAATTTTAGCAAAGGCCATGCAAAAAGAACCCCATGTTTCCTTGGGAAGCTATTTTTTTAGAAACAGTGTATCCTAAATCCATTCCTTTTTACTCACAATGATGTCCCCATGCACAAGGACCTTTCTAGGAAGCTAACTGATGGAACTCGAGATACCACAAACTTAAGAACTGAATAATGGATGTGAGGACTTTGATCAGTGAGGTTCCTGGCCAGTGTAGCTAAGGTAGCTAGCTAGAAAGACCAGCAAGCGTGGGCAGAGGTGATGTGATTATGACGGCGTTCCTTAGCACAGCTTTCCAGTAATACACGATTTCCTTGCCCACCCAGTGGCAGCTGGTCCACGAGAAAGTGCAACCATGAAATACAGATTTGAAGACACACTCAAGAAGATACCACAAGTTACTTTTGAAAATTGGTTATTATTGTATGGAAAACTAAGAATAGAATCTTAAGCAAAAAAAATTGTATATATGTATATATATATGAAGCACATAGACACAGACAACAGCATGGTGATAGCCAGGAGGCAAGGGGTTAGGGGGTAGAAGGAAGCAAAGTGAAAATAAATAGGGACTTAAAGAGATTTTACGTCGGGTGCTGGGAACATGATGCAGTATATGGGTGATGTTTAGTTGAGTTTACACTTGAAACCTGTATGATCTTGTTAACCAATGTCACCCCAATAAACTCAATAAAAATAGGAAAAAAGAAAGAAAGGGAGAGAAAGAAAGAAAGAAAAAGAAAAAAAAACCCATTTATGTGGGTATATATTTTTAAAGTAATTTTAACAGTATTATTGAGTGAACTTAATTGCATGGATGACCCAAGCACCAAGACAATGTACTTTTTAAAATGTACATTTGCAGTGAAAATAAAATGTTGAAGCAAGATAGAATACAAGAAAAATAAATAAAAATGAAAACCTTTATTCAAGAGAAAAAATCATAGTAAAAAAAAAAAGTCCTAGAAGGGTAAACCACTGGCTCATAAATTCTATTCTCACAAATCTGGATTCAGAGGTAGATTTAAGAGAAATGTGCCAGATAATTGTAGGCGATGTGGTGGTGACCAGTTCTTTTCTCAGCAGAACTCCCAGGAACCATTCCCACGTGAGTGTCGGCCACTGCTCCACGGCACAGGAGCCAACTCAGCCTCCCTGGGGGCAGGCCAAAGTGCAGGGGACCCAAGAGATTTGAAGTAGCCTACAACCAATGACAATCAGGAGCCAGTGGGCAAGTAAAACAATTTTTCACTGCTCTCAAGGGGCAATTCTGTGGCTTGCTCTGCCCAGAGCACTGATTTCCAACAGCAACAACGGATTCATTAATTCACCACACACTGGTTTCTACAGAAATAAACGGAAGTTGTACTGAGTAAAAACATCTGAAGGAACAAAGGGGTTGGAAAACAGCTGTGCAGAGGGAAAAGCGAGTAGTACCTTAGGCCCAGGATGGGTAAGGGTATCTGCTCAGTTCAGGGAGAGGCTCTGTGCCCACCTGCTCCTTTCTGACCCACTCCTAACCTCAGGAGCACTTTGTGACTGTGCATAACCCTGCGATGATCATCTGGGATTCACACGCACAGCTCAGTTTCTCAGTGCCCACTTACCAGAGGTATTAGAGCTCTCCAAACAATGAAGAAATATTTCCACTTTTGAAATTACATTTTAGGATTTTGTGTGGTTCCTCAGTATCCTTTTCTGCCTTCTAAAGAGGGCTCTATCTTCACCAATACTTTGGAAAATTAGTGAAAATGATCAGAAGAAGGAATATTTGGGCCCGCCCCCAGAGCAGCTGGACTCTAGTTTCTCTTGTTCCTCTTCCACGTCCCTATGTCACTTACATTGACAAATACAGACACGTGAGCTCTCAAGGAACATTAGAACATCATCATCCCCGAGGACAAGCAAATCTCTGTGCAGGATGGATCCAAGGTTAATTTCAAACACAGTGATTCAGTGACCCTGGGTTTGGTTACAAGAGTGTGCTGGATGCCTGAAAGAGAACAAAGTGCTCTAATCCTTGAATGCTGGCCCCTTCCCATCCCAGCTGGGGTAGCCAAGCCTGTGAGTTTAGGCTGATGTGCAGAGCAGTGCAGACCCCCCGAGAGCCACTGCTCAGAGGAGAGCGTCCTAACTCTGCCATGAAAGATTGCAATGCTGTATCCTTTTAAGCAGAGGCATACTTACTGAGACATTAACTGAGGGTCTTGTAGAGAAATAAATTATTTGAATTTTCCAAAGAAGAAACTATTGTTATGCCCTTATAAATGAACAATGGGTGAGGAACACAGAGGTACATTAATCCCGTACAGAAAAATCATAAATATTGAATGTCTGTATCTTCTCCTGAAAGAGAACACAGAGTTGGATCTGAGTCCTGTATTCTTTTTTGTTTGTTTGTTTTTCACAGTAGAGTCAGAACAAGTAAGGAGGAAAAAAGCAGAGCATGGAAAGGTTGGTTGTGATTCGTTTATCTTTGAGATCTTCGAGGGTTACCTAGAATCTCTCTTTCCATGAGTTCCTGTGTCCATTGTCTCAGAGGACATGACTGGTGAACACAAGTCTCTCAATAAATGAAAGGAAGTTCATAGCAGGGAGGGTCCATGGAAAGGGAATCAAAGCCTGGCATACATCTCGCATACCCTGCTCTGCCCACCCATGGGAAAGAATGGATGATGAACCTGGAGATGAGTGCTGCCCAAAAGGTGGTCATGTGAGATGAAGTGCAAGGACTGACAGCTGGTTCTGGAGACGGACTTCTACCTAGTCTACAGACTAGGTAGAATAGAGATAGTTTCCCTGGAAATGAATTTTGATACTTTTTTTCAATTATCAAACAGGTATAAAACAAGGATGCATACTTGTTTTCCACTATGTATCAATAAGTTATATTTCTTCTCAGTGACTACAAAATCTTCATTGAATTGAGCTCAAGATAGGCAAATTGGTACTGAGCAAAAGTGGGGTTCAGCTGCCCACCATCAAAGCCAGGCATATTACAGAGACAAAGGTTGGTAGGGAAGGAAAAGAGTCTTTGTTAAAGTGTTGCATGATTTGGAGGAATAGGAGACTCCCCACATCCAAGCTCCTCTCTCCCACAAAACAGGAAAAACCCATTTGTCCCCCAAAAGACTGAAACCCAAAACCAAGTCCAGAAGTCCCTCTCCATTCTTATCTGTCCTTCTGGAGCTCGAGGCTGCTAAGTGGATGCCTCTCTGGTTGTAGGCATCTCCCTGGAGTCTACATACAAGACCCACATCACCATTGCCACTCCACAGCTCCTTGCACTGGGAGCTGGCCTGGGGTTGCTACCAGCCACTGCAGTGAGCCATGCAGGCACTCCATCCATGGGGCCCAGCGCCTGAGCTTGCCCCAGCCCCAGGGACCAGCAAGTGCCCTGGCCTGCACATCCATGTATGTATCCAGAGGAAAAGAAGGGTGTGTGGTCCAGGACCTTCTGTGTAGCAGCAGAAGACACCACCGTGCCTTCCACACTACCTCCAGAGCATGTGTCCCTAGGATGTGGCCCAGCACACATGACTCAGCCTCAGCCCAGCCGGCCCAGGCAGGGTGAGCAAGTGGAATAAGAATATGCATATTTCTCCCTTCCACTCATTTAAATCTCCTGGCTAAAATTCCATGCACTCCAGAAGGATCTAGTTCCCCAGCCAATCTCATCCTTTTCCCAGGCTAGACTGGCAGGTTAGTACCTCCCCCTGAAACCATGTTCTAGAAGGGAGTAGAAGAGATTTTCCCTCCATCAGTCACCCTTGCCAGCCTTACACAGACTCTGTGTAAGGCTTCTTCTTGAGGCGTCTCTGCCCAGGGGTAGGGAAATCTGTTTTCACAACCCCCACTAGCTTGTTTACCTGGGGAAAGCAGCCTCTCCTGCAACAACTCAGGGTGGTCCTGTGGCCCTTCCCTCATCCAGACACTGTGTATGTATCAAAATATCTAACAATCCAGATTCTCTGTCATCTCTCACACCATCAAAAATAAATCTCTATAATCTATTAATATATATGAAAAATCACCAAATGTTCAGACTATAGAACCAGATTTCCAATTATTGCTGCCACCAATGGGGGATAAGTTTTCATCCATAAACAAACCAATAATAGAAACAAAATCCAAAATTAGTAGAAAGGGAGGAAATCCAAAGAAATAGAATTTTGGGAATATTAAATTTCTGCTGCCTGTACAACAATGAAAGGAATGCCTTGGCTTATGCTGCCTGTGAGCCACACTTTTCTGGCAACGGAGTTATATTTGAACTGGCTTAAAGGAGAATCCAAAGAATAAAACATATGAGAAACTAGAAATGCTGAAAAGAATGTATAGATAGGTGCAAAATGAGCCTACCCATTGCATTCTATAAACATAACTAATTTATATATCTGTGGACAAGAATCATTTGCATTATTATTGGCTTTATACAACTTACAAATATGTAAAATAGCTCAAAATTATGAAAGGTAGTGATAACATAAAAGGAATTTACTATTCCAAAGAGTGAGTTTTTCTACCCATTTCAAAGTTGTTCACAGTATTTCGTGACGCTCCAATATATCTCAGCAGGCACCCCAGGAGGACGAATATATGACCCCCATCCATTCTACACTATATCACATAAGGAACCAAAGTAGAAATCTTTTCCATCTCCAAGTCTCAGACTGTTTTAGTGCAAGAGCTTTCCCAGCTTTTCACACACAAAGTAGTGTGAGTCGACTGTGATGTACTAAAACCCATCTCTCCACAGTACCACATAGTTACCTAAGTCACACACCCTTTTAAATATGATATATTCTTTTATATTCCCTATTAATATTCTTTTTGACATTTTCTTCTTTTGTTAATTTTCTTAATTTGTGTATAAATGTTTTTAGTTATACTCTATATTACGATTACATTGTACCATGGTCGTATCCAACTTAAACCATTCCTTTGTCCATTGAACATTTATTCATGAAAAATAAACTCACCCTGGCTGGTGTAGCTCAGTGTACTGAGTATGGGCCTGCAAACCAAAGGGTCACCGGTTTGATTCCCAGTCAGGGCACATGCCTGGGTTGTGGGCCAGGTCCCCATTGGGGGTGGGGGGCATGAGAGGCAACCACACACTGATGTTTCTCTCCCTCTTTGTCCTTCCCTTCCCCTCTCTCTAAAAATAAATAAATAAAATATTCTTTAAAAAAGAAAAACAAACTCAATGTTAATATTATGAGCTGGTATAGTGACCATGCACTGGTATAAAGTGAACAACTCCAAGAAATACTTTTCTAGTTTGATTTGTCAAAACACATAATGGCAACTTTCATGACATACCTTACTTGTTTCATTTTATTAGAATACATTGAATCTCTTGATCAACAATTTTTAATAATGTTATCCATTGACAAAATAAAGCATTAGTATCAATTTTTGAATCCCTTCTTCCTCAGTGCTATGCATGATGATATCATTGGTCACCATGTAGGAAGAGCAATTAGTAATATCAATGTAAAATAATTAGATTCTTCGAGGGATGAAATCCATTACAGTAAGAGTCATGACAATGGTCAAAATTATCCACTTTAACTCAGAATTACTTATTCATAAGTAATGTCTCTTTTAAGAACAGTCTTGACACTTACAATGATAAAATTTTGTCATTTCTCTCTTAATACATTCAACAAGTTCCCTGAAGCAATGGAGTACTTCAGTAACACTGTTTGCACTTCTTTCAATTTGCATAATTCTGTTGCTAACGAGATACTGAACACTATGGACAAGAAATAAGTAGGTCTCACTTAATACATTATTTAAAAAGTCAATAAGAATTTTTGAGATCTTTCCTTCTGAATTTAAGTATGAATTCAGTGCTTCAAATTAACTGAGAATTCTCAACTCCATTTGTTAATGAGACCAATGGTTTTTGAGTGTGAGGGAATTGAAAAATACTGAACTCCCACAGCTCTACAGATGTTTCACCAAATTTTAAAGAAAAAGCCAATCTCATGCAAATTTTTTCATAAAACTTGCTACCCAGCTGTTTTTATAGGCTAATATGACATTAACTTGAAAACTAAAGTCAATACAAAAATATCCCATATAAACATAGATGCAAGTACGTGAATTAAGTATTAGCTAAGAAAATCCAGCAAGATATTTAAAATTTTATATTTAATTATTAGAGTATATACCATTTATGCAAGAAAGCTTAAAAAACAAGTGTAAAATATACTTTATTATAATAATAGATTATAGAAGAAAATCACATAATTTTCTCAGTAGTTGCAGGAAAATACATATTACAGCATAAATGTCAACTTATGATTTTAAAATATTTCAGCAAACAGGGACTTCTTTAACTGGGTAACAGTTAAATGTCAAAAAATGTATTCCCAATAGTGAATTGAAAAACAATTGAAGACCTTTCTTTTTTACATTGATTAAAAGAAAGACAATATCCATCTTAGAAATATATAACTGTTTTATTTAAAAATAATTATCCTGAAAATTTGGTTGTAAGTTCATTATATTTATATATTCATTAGGGATAAAAGATATCTTTATAACATTAAGTGATTACAAATAAATGGTAGACTAGTTTCATTTTGAACTTCACTGTTATTATTTTATCCTATAAAGCTACCTTTCACCATTTGTGTATAAATAGATAGGTGATACACTTACACAGTGTGACTACCTGATTTCTAAAATATTTTCTCCAATAATTTTTAACCCCATTAATGATTTTTGCCAGAACCAATTATCACAGTAGTTGTAAAATGATACCCTTTCTAGCATTGTTCATTTATCAGTTTATATTCTGAAATGAAGAACATCTTTCCACCTCACTCCTTTATTTTTCATGCAGGAATTTTCATGTGTTTTATATATATATATATTTACTAAATACCAGGCTCTAATTTGCCTAATTGGACATGCCCTCTAAAGAAATTAATAAGACTAGACAGATTTAAATATTTGCCTACCCTTTTACACTTGTTATTCCTTTCCTATAGCTTTTAATATTGTTAATTTCCATGGTTAAATGATATGTCACATGCGATTACATCCCATCAAGGTGAAAACTTTTTGAAAGTAGAAGACTTAACTGTCTGTATTGCTTGGCAAGATTTGTCACAAGGAAGGCCTTGTGGGTGTTCAGAAAAT
Organism: Carollia perspicillata; assembly: GCA_004027735.1. Lineage (NCBI taxonomy): Eukaryota > Metazoa > Chordata > Mammalia > Chiroptera > Phyllostomidae > Carollia > Carollia perspicillata. The sequence continues at coordinate 42,442 of PVKM010006321.1, forward strand.
ATGTAATGAATAATTAATCTTCAAACAGCTTTGGTAAAAGAATGGATGATATCTTAAAAATTTCCACTAACAGTAAAGTAATAGGTATTTTACATTTTAAATAGTACCATAATTCTAGTGAATAATTATAATAAATATATAAACATTCTAAATAAGTACAAAAGGAAAAATTTCAGAAATAGAAAAAATTAGTCTCATCATAGAAATCAAGGTCTTGCCAACTGGGTAGTACTGAAAAGGAGGTTCTTCATAAAAATGTCAGTCAACATGAGTTAGGTGGTATACGACAGTGTAATGGAAAAAATTAAAAAATATATTGAAAAGAAACTTAAATGTTAGTATTAGAAAAAGCACTGCATCTCCCTGGCCTGGTTGCTCAGTTTGTTGATCAGCATCATCCTGCACACCAGAAGGTTACAGGTTAGATTCCCAGAGCGCATACATAGGTTCCGTTTGATGGCCCGTCAGGGCGCATATGGGAGGCAACCAATCGATGTTTCTCTCTCTCTCTCTCTCTTCCTTCCTGTCTCTCTAAAATCAATGAACATATCCTTACATGAGGATTATAAATAAATAAATAAGTGAATCAATGAATAGAAAGTTTAGTATAAAAAAGAAAATACACTACATACAGCAAATTGTTTCTACATTTTAAAATATCTGCTTCCTAGGCTAAGTGATGTAAGACAAATAATGAAGAAAATACTATTAAAGTTTAAATCTGCACTTCTCTTTAAAGACCAAAATAAAAAAAGATGACATTGTTAAGCCCAAAGTAGATGAGACTATACTAATCTTTACATTTTAAATAAATCTAATTCTCTTTATCAAGGATTCTAAAATTTTTGTAAGTTCTGGTGAAGCCTATATATCCTATTTTCAGAATACTACATTCATTTAATTGCAATAAAATACAAAGTCACAGAGAAAACTAAAGAAATGTCATCAAGCATTTTAAAATACATACGTATTACATAGTAACCATGTTCTTCTCTAGTGACACATTAGATAACAAGAGGTACAGTGAAAACAGGCAAAGCACGGTTAAACTTTATCTTTTTAAAGAGCAATCAATGTGAAAATTACAGTTGTTTTTCCTAAATAAGAATATTAAGTTATGAAGTGGATGTTGTGTTATTTGGTGCTCACCCAAGGATATGTTTGCTGACTTTAGAGAGAAAGGAGAGAGAGAGAGAGTTGCAAGAGAAACATCAATGAGTTGCCTCCCACATGCACCCCAACTGGGGATGGAACTGAAAACATAGGCATATTGACCAATATGGGATCAAACCAGCATTTTGTTGTAGGGGGACAATGTTCCAACCTACTGAGCCACCTGGCCTGGGCTCGGGAGTGGATTTTGACAAGGCAGTTTGCATATTACATTGGATGTTCAAATTTTTCAACATTTTGTTTGAAAGTTATACAGCTTGGAAATACGCATTCCAAAAATGTAATTATCACACACGTGATTAAAGTTTCTATGGTTTGTTTCATAAGGCGAGGACTAACTACTCTCAAAGAGCATCAGAATTCTGCAATATTCTGAATTAAACTCCATTGGGAGAATATGTCACTTCATGTGGTGGCTGAATGACCTCTAGGTATGGCGTTCCAAAACTTGGCTTGTTGGAAACTACAAAACTGAGATCAAATGAAATAACGACAATTGGATAATAGTTATGAGCATAAATGAAATTTTGAGATATCTATAGCAGGTATAATGTGTAGCAATATGTCCAGGATTCCTGTGAATACCAATACCACAGGTAATGGTCAGTACTATTGAGAGTTTTTGCTTATATTCTAATAGAAAAATATGCTGTATTTCCTGTTAGGAAATTATCTTCACAGATTAGTGTAAATAAGAGACTGTTTTTCCATACCAGATTCTAAATATTCTAAACTCTACCATACCCTCTTGGCCAGCCATGGACCATGGTTAAGAATCACTGTATCCAGACCCAGATAATATATTATCCCAGGGTTTTCATAGAAACTATACTAATAAATAGAAGAAGAATCACAAGAGTAGCAAACATCTGAGCATGTTATATATGTTTATAAATCTTCACCATGAGACCAATGTAGATATTATAACTTCATTTCAA
>PVKM010006322.1:0-44705 GCA_004027735.1 Carollia perspicillata
AAAAATAAGTTGTGCCCTGATTTCAAATACAAACAATAAAGCAAACAAACAAGCAAAATATAACCAAAGACACTGAAATAGAGAACAGCTGACAGTGACCAGAGGGGAGAGGGAAGGAAATTTCAGGGGAAAGGGGGAAGGATTTACAGGAACAAGTATAAAGGACATGTGGACAAAAACTAGGGGTGGGGGGCATCGAAATGGAAGGAGGTGGGGAGGAATAGGGGGTGGGCTGGAATGGAAAGACAGAAAACTGTACATGAACAACAATTAAAATAAAATTTAAAAAATTAATATTTGTTATCTTAAGGCAATGTGATTATTAACAAATATGTGATTTTGGCTTACATGTGTTTGATGTAATAAGCATGTTTACGTGCATAATTTGAAAACACACACCAATAAGCTGAGAGCTCCAGGGTCAGCATTCACATAAACGAGTTTTCTTAGAAAACTGCCACAGTCTCCCATTTTGTGACACATATACACCTACCTGAACAATCAGAAAGTGAGTACAGAGCCCATGAAAAATTTTCATCACCAGGCCATACTAAAGGTCAATTGATTAAAATATCCAGGAATGCTCTTCCTCCCTAGCATAAATCACCTTTCCAGGATAGAAGGCACATATGGTCAGGGCGTGTCCTTTATGCAGAAGGGTCGGTCCACTTCTGCACTATTTTTCTTCTCCCCCAGCTATAATCACACTCCTGATGACAAAATGGCACATGCCGATTTAGTGCAGAAAGCAATGGGAGTTAGCTCCCTGTATTTCAGGACCTGACTGCCACAGATGACCTGATTTACTACGTGACTAGACCGAAAATTATTTAGATAATAACAGAGCACAGTTAACTATGCATAGGCATTTTAGTCAACTACAAGTCAATCTGTGTGATCCAAAGACGACGTATTTACTTAAAGACCTTGAGAAGATGACTTCTCCTCTCAGGGTCTCAAAGGGATCTAACCAGATCTGTGGTGTTGCACACTGGCCACACATCGACATTCCCTGGGGCCTCTGAAAACTACCGATGCCCAACCCTGCCCCGCCACCATCAGAATCTCTGCTTGGGGGATTCTGGATATTGGTATTTTTAAAAGCTCCCCAAGAGATTCTGCTATGCAGCCAAGGCTGAGAAACACAGGTCCTTTCTGATCACACGCAGGGGAGGGCATCAATTACAGGCAAGAATCGACCTTGAGGACCTTGGGGTTAAACTTGAATGTCCAGAATATAAATAAGAAGGACCTCTGGAAGGGGACATGCATATGTTGGGCCTCCTACTCAGGGCCATGCCCCATAGTCTTGCAACTGAGCAAGCGGCAACTTGCAAAACCCCCAAACTGAATCAAGTCTTGTAAGATTATTCAACTTGTTTGAGGAAAAATGAGATTGCTGCTTTCCATGGTAATACTCAGATCCTGAAATCTGTTAGTTTTCCATCAGTGAGTTGCTTACGAAATAATATACCACCCAGCAAAATAACACCTCAAAAGTGCAATTACCTCATCCTGGCAACAAAATCCTGTGTTTCCCCTTAGGCCTTGTTTCACAGGCTGGAGTTGCCATGGGAAGCAAAGCTTTATTGGGATGCCAGAACAAACGGGCTCTAAAACCACACCACCATAACTTATAGAGCTGCCTATAAATCAGAGAGAGCCCTAGGGTCAAAGCCACTTAGACACACACACATATACACATACTCCCTGAAAAATATTACAAAGGAGAAGGTGTGTCAGGGAAATCCAATTAAAATTACTGCACGTAATAATAACTGAAATTTATGTGTCTCTTTCATCCACAGTTCTCAAAAGACACAGAATGAGCTAAGATTACTTGTCTTTTGAAAGTTTTCCAATGCTCTGAGGGATAAAAGAGGAGGGATTCTGCATATAAAATCAGGCAGGTGGAAATGGTTGTGAGGGGTCATCTCCTTCCATTCTTCTGGTTTCAGGCGTAGTTACAATGAAGACCAAGCTGTTTCTCTCCTTCCCTTTGGCAAAGTCAGTTCTACACCATTCCAGAGTATCATCTTCCATCCAATCTATTTTTCTCTAGGGGACTTTCTACCAGAGCTCATTCTGCTGGGACATGATTTTAAAACAGTCTCTCCCATCAAAACATTACGGTGCTAACGTAGAGCCTTAGGCAGGTTAGCTACTCTTAAGCTAACCACCTCTTCTCCTCATTCTCCCCACCTACTTGGGTTCTTATTTCTACCATGAATGACCCTTCTTCCACTAAAGAGAGGACTCCTTTGACTCTGGGGCACATTATCATACTACACCTAGAAATCGGACAGTATCCTGAAAGTCTCGATATTTAAAAAGTATCTATATGTATACAGTATTCCTGCCCATAGTGTCTCAGTTCACAGGTTTCTACCCTGCCATCTAAAGGAATGTGGGAGCTCTGGTCACTATCCCCAGCTGTAAGAATCTTGATAGATATTAATTCTTCCCACTTCTTTTCTTCAGGTAGTTCTACTTTTTTATTTTATGAATGCTAAATTAAAATGTAGGACTGCGTTTGGTATCTTTATAAGAAATGTTTTAGAGAATCCCACTTTTCTATTTAATAAAAGAATATGTTGCTGTTTAAAAGTTAAGGACATTTAAAAGTCAATGTCTCCTTAACACAAAGGCTGTTTGGATAGTATCTCACTCATATGTTTGCCCCTATTGTCACCAGTTTCTGCAATACCCACCCCTACCTGCAGTGTGCCAGTTTATCCCTACTCTGAGCTCTGGCATCAGTCCCGCCCCTAGACATGTGGTTTGATTTAGGGCTAGTTCAGTACCCTGGAGTATTACCTCAAGGGACATTCAATGCTAGCTTAATCCTTGACCTTATGTTAATAACTCACTTTTTTGGCTCATCCTTGACACCCATAACTTAGTATTTGTAACTTGCTAAGCATACCAGACTCTCTAAGACTCTGACTTCGTTTGCCATCTCCCAATTTCAGCACCTTCTAAATGATGTGGAGACCATATGGAGCTAGTGACCGTAGAGGGAAGAATCAGATGGATGGGAGGCAAACTTGGAATAGTTCTTGAGTCAAATTGCAGATTCTGCATATGCTTTTTTTATTTACTGAATTTATTTGGGTGACATTAGTTTGCAAAACTATATGGTTTCAAGTGTACAACTCAATAAAACATCATCTGTACACAGCATCATGTGCACATCACCCAAATTAAAGTTTCTTTCCATCCCCACTTACCCCCAACCTCTGCCCACCTCCACATACCATCTCTTTCCCTCTGGCTATCACCACACCATTGTCTGTATCTACCTGTTATGTAGCTGTTTTAGGTTAATCCCTTCACATTCTTTCACTCAGTCTTCCAACCCCCTTCCTCCTCTGACTGCTATCAATAGTTCCATGCTTTTACTCTGTTGTCATCGTGCCTGGCTTTTGATGTGAATTAGTCAAAGTGGAGCTTAACTAGCAGGCTAACTCTTCGGACCATTGTGTGTGTGTGTGTCTGTGTGTGTTTGATTCTTTCACTTCTTTATATCATCCATGACTAGACTTGGGTCTCCTTTTCCTACTTGGTTTAATTCAACTTTTCCAACTGAAAAATTGAGGCAACTATGGTATATAAAAAGATATTCTGCACTACTTGTCTAAATGAGTACCAATTTCTCTATTTAGTGGCAGAGAGATTGGGCAAGTTCCTTTACCTCTCTGACCTTTGTATTTGATGAGGATCAAATGAGCTGTGAAAGCTGTATAGTGTGATAGAGAGTAGGCTGTTTTCTTTCTCTAATCCTATGAGAACAGAGTGGTAGCAGAGAGAGAATACTCTTAAGCACTTCCTCAGAAAAACATTTAGAGTGATGTAGGGAGCCTTTTACTGTCAAGTGCTGGTCTAGTTTTTTGGTCCTAGTCACTAAACCATAGTTTTACAATTGCTCATATAGTGCAAAGTTTTGGTACCAGCATTTGTTTCTCTAGTGAGCATTTTTCCCAGGTTCTTGACCAGACACTTTAGCTAAAAGAAACTTCAAAGGAGTCCTAAGCTAGTGGGAAAACTTCAAAGGCCTTCTTTGAGGTCAATTAGCACCTATAAAATGTACCAGTGTTGTCACTAATAGCTATTAAACTAAAGTGAAGACTAATGAGGACTGATAACCATTACCTCCTGGGATTGTTGTTATTTAAGTGGAAAATAACCTTTAAATTTCTACATTGAGTATACAATGAGTGATTGGTTTAAGATTCATTAACTAGTGTAGATTTGAGGTTCTTCTTAGAATTCTTTCAGAGAAAGAGTATAGTTTAGGTGCCCATCTGGACAATTTAATAAGTTGGCAAGCCTACCTGATGATATGAGAACTGACCTCCCAGATGTATGTGAGTTCTGAAGGCTTCCAAAAATCATGTGGGCACATCAGCACCAGGTAGTATATCATACTGTCTAGGTTATAGAGTGGGACTGAAATCAAACTCGCCTCTGCCATTGTGTAGTCACTTAATGTTGGACAAGCTCATTGGCTCATCTGTGCCTTTGTTTTCTCCCCTATAAGACCAGCTAATGAAAATAACAACCTCTAGGAGCTATAGTGAGTGAAAATGATGAATCAAATACCCAGTGGTCATTTACATTTGACCAGGTGACCATGTGAATAGATTATTTTATTAACCAAGACAAATACTATTTAAAGTCAAGGGTGATATTTTTTAAAGTTTGAATTGCTATTATGTTTAAAGGTTTTATATGGATATTTCACAGATTATCATGTAATTATAGGTATATATTTCTATGTAACGTAGATAATGTTCAATATGCAGATTTTTGCTTTGTCTTATTTATATCTTCCAATTACAAAATTAGCACATTCTAAATTTGTCTTAGGAGAACAAAAAGATATAAAAGAACAGGAAAAAAAAACTCTTTACCTATATACAATTATCCAAAGACATCTGTTAATTTGTCACATTCTCTTTTAAACAATTTTTACCATCAGAAAGTCCTACTGAAAAACAAATAAACACAAGTTTTTTGGGGGAGGGGTTATACAGGTATTTTGTTATATATAAAATTTATCATAAATATAATAAAATTTTAGTTATTTTGCTCATAAATATTTGGCATTTTATTATCATTTCCACTTTCTTTGGATTCATTTTAGAGAAAGATCCGCAACCCTGGCTGCACATCAGAATCCACCCGGGGAGCTTTAGAAACAGACTGAAGGCGGGGCTTTGAGGAAGTAAAGTAGGGCTGGGCGTTTGTGGTGTTTAAATCTGTCCAGCTGTTTTTCACTTAAAGCTAAGATTGGAAAGCACTGCTTCAGAGGGACTGAAGTTTTCCCTGGGCTCACAAAGGAGATCCCTTTCTTATCTGAAAGCCACAGAGACAAACCTTCCTTCAGGGCTGCTGTCCTGTTGTCGGTGATCCCCTATAGTGTGGTCATGAGATCTTTTGCAAGGTCAGTTAGCAACTATAAATTTTTCTCTGTTGTCAATAATGACTATTAAACTAAACTAAAATTTTAGAGGAAAAACTCCTGGAAAAGCTCTCGGAACTATATTCCTCAGCTCCTTTGCTGGCCTTCCTTCCTTATCACTGTTCTTTGGAAGGTCACAGATTATTACCTATCGTATACTCAATGACTAAAAAAAGGAAAAAAATGACAAAAATACATAAGTATTTTTAAAATTAGTATTAAATTATTTTCTTTCTCCACAGCATTTTTCTGTCAAGTTTTCCACCCCAAACTCTTCCCTTTTCAGCTCCCTTAACATTACCCTCTCCCGATTTACTAGGAAGATGGTGTCACTCAAAAAAGGGGGAAGAAAAAGTGTCTGGAAGGAGATGGTGGTGAGGCTGGAAGAACTCAGTCCCACCATCTGCCCCACAATAGGAACACTGAGTAACACAATGTAAGCTCTTACAGCTCTGCCTAGCACATCTTAGAAACTTTTGTTCTCTCCCCATTTCCCACATCTCCTCTTTCTGCTCCTTTCCTAGAGAAGATGGGTACTTTTATTCATCCGAGTACCATGGGAATGTATGCTGGACAGAAATATCTGGTCCAGGAGATGAAGCCAACACGCTTCCTATTTACTTTTGTGGCAAGAATAAGCCAATCACAGATATAAGGGAAATGGAATAAAGAGAGCAGGAATAAGAAAAGTTCTGAAAATTTTAGTGTGTGATGTGCTGTGGAGATTTCAACAGGGCTCATTCAAGAGAAGGCACTGTAAAAATAATTATTTTTCAAAATTTCTTGAGTTGGATTATTGGCTTGGTTTGTTGGTTGGTTAGTTGGTTGGTTTTGGGTTTAGGAGAATGTGTATAGGAAAGAAGCAGTCCTCAGGGTACCTAAACTATATTCCTCTCCTCCCCAAAATAAATCTACCCCAAGTGTAATAATCAAGAGTTACTACTTACTGAAGACTTACTCTGTGCTGTTCTAGATTGGTAAACCTCAAAATAGCACTCTAAGAGAGGACATTTTCTCTAGCAATGGAAAACTACTTATGTTTTATATGTATGTGACATCATTTCCTACCCAAAGTCCATGTTTAAGCTTCTTTTGAAAAGACCTCCTCTTCATCATCTCCCAAACAATGAATTCCAAAACGACCTCATCACAGTGGAACTGTACTTTTCTGAATGCACGTAACCATTGGCCTACACCTGTTTTCTCATCTAAATTTTTTTTTAAACTTCGCTTGAGTTCCAATATCTAATATCTAATAACTTTTAAAAGTTTTATTCGACTTTAAACCTGATAGTGTGCTTTCACAGTAATGCTTAGATAGTGCCTGACACATGGTATCACCCAATATTTTTGAATTAATGAATAAATTTATTCCCAGTAGCCCACAGTTGTCTTTCTCTTATTCCTTCTTTTCCTCTTGTCCTTTAATGGGGGTTATAAATATATGGATGAGTTATATCTGTATACATTAACATTTCACCTGATTTTATTACTATTATTTTAATTTTATTATTTTATATTGAATACCATTTTTATATAGTATTTCTTGAAAGTTATGGGGAAAAAACATTCTTCTTAACTTTGGCTATGGCATGTTGAAAAATAAAGATTTCATTAGGGGATCATGAGAGAAAAGCTCCTGATAATCCCTAAAGTAATTGTCTGTTATCGTTCTATAAATGAAGCATACATATGCAAAAACACAGCAGCTTGGGATTTATTTGGTGTAAAATAAAGTTCCAAATTGTGTCTCTTTTAGTAATTAATATCATTGAGACATATAACTGAAAACAAGACATTTTAGAGTTGATAATCATATTAACAATAGTTCTGAATTCTGACAGGTTTATTTATACTAACAAATCACTTTGCACTAATGAATTACCAAGTTGGTTTAGCTTGAAGAACATACTTCTTTCTCTAGCAACTAGCAGGATTTGGTCTGAGACAGAGCTGACCCAGCCTAAGTCACCAACACCCTAGATCCATTTCACTATGTATAGATAGGCAAAACAGAATAACACTCTAAGCCAGCAAAATCCCAGCATAGGTGTACACTTAAGTAATGAGGCTTGGGTGTTGGGTATTGGATGTTTTCTGTCATTAAGCAAGTATGAAGCTTTGTATAATTAAACAAATTAAAGGAAATTAGAATGTTCAGTCAATCTCTGTGCATTCAGTACATTTTAATTAGGGTCTTTGAATAATCATGTGTGACCACAAAGAATAAATTTGATACTGAAGAATGAATACAACAGGGTAAGCAATGGGAAAAAGAACACCTTTTTTTAGCACTTATCATAGGCTGTGATTGATTGTAGCATGTACTTTTTGAAAGACAGCATTGTCTACAAATAAAGTAGCCTGCTTTAAAAGATAACAGGTTCCTGTTACTAAAGGCATTCAAACCAGATTGGTGCTCAAGTTCCACTTCTTCCAATAAGCTTTCTGGTTACCACCATCCTAGATTTTGAGTGATTCTGAATCACTCTGTATTCTCTAACTCATCTTTCTGCTTTTGCCCATGGCCTGGTGTATTCTCATTCCTTCTACTCTCCTCCAAGTTCACCATGCTCCTGACCTTAGGCCTTCCTTCTCCTCTCCAAACAGGCCAAACCTATGCTTATTCAGCAACTTTGCCTATGCCATATCTTCCCTCAGTGACGTTCTCCCCTCAGAACAATGCTAGCTCCATTTCATCTTTAAGATCTCCAGCAAAATCTTTCCTCTTCAGAGAAACCCATCTTAACTATCCTGCCTAAAATATAAAAGCCCCTACTTGTAACCACCACTTCGAAACTCATTTTCCCATCGTATTTTCTTCATGGTGCCTATTACCACTTCCAATTACTTTATTTATAAGGTTTTTCTTATTGTTATTTTTCCCCCAGCACTAAAATGTGCGCTTCATGACCAAAACCTTGTCTATAACTTATAACTGCATCCCTAGCACCTAGAGTAGTGCTTCGATGAAAAAAAAAAAAAAAGGAAGGAAGGAAGGAAGGAAGGAAGGAAGGAAAAAGGGAGTGTGTGAGGGAGGGAAGGAGGGAGGGAGGAAGGGAGGAAGGGAGAAGGGAGAAAGGAGGGAGGGAGGGAGTGAAAAGGTTTTAAACTATCCACTTTAAGCATTTTATTAGCCAGTACATGTTTTACTAAGCATTGTACATTTTACATTTTAAATGTTTGTGTGGACTTCAAAAATCAATAAACTGACATAATCCTACCCAAGTCCCTTCTTCTCCAACAAATTGTCATATTCAATTACTGTCTTTTAGAGATGGAGGAACTGAGAGCCTGTACGGTTAGTCGACTTGCCCAAGGTCATGTGGCAGAGCTGAGACAAGTTCTTTCCACTGCATCACCCTGGAATTTCTTAAACTCTCCAACCAGACTTACACCTTTTCTCCAAAGAAAGTAAGAGCGAGTTCAGAGTCCTTATTTTTAAACGTGCATTAAATGGAAACCTTTGGAAGAGCAGGTGGTGGTAATGCTATGAATCTGGCTCAGCAAGGGAACACTGAGGTCATAATATTTTTCACATTTAGTAACTTCAAAAATATAGAGATGATGTAAACTTCCTAAGACTTGTTGCCAACCTAGTGATACTGGTAACTTTGAGCAGGAGCTTATATCATTGGTCAGTGGAGGGACACTAGTAGCCAATGAGCTCTCTCTAGTCAAGAGAGATGCTCTGGTAATGCTTTCAGATGGCTTTCTTGGATTCTCATCCTGCTTACAGTAACACTAGCAAGGCTGCTTAAATTTCCTATTAGATACATGACAAAAATATCTTATGATGTGAAAAAGTTGCTAAGACTAATAGTGCCTACTTCATAGAGTTGAAAGATTTAATGTGTGAACAAATTTAATTTGCTTTACAAACATGCTGGCACTTACTAAGTGCTCATTAAATGTCATTTTGAAATACAAAATAGGTTGAAATGAACTAAATTTGAATATTTAATTTTTTCATTAAATTGGGCTATTCACCACTCAGTCTATCCTGAATTCTGCTTAAAGTAACACACCCTCGGAAGAATCCACAATGATAAGTCAGACCTGAAAGGGGCATTCATTGTGATTACCTGATTACAAATGAGATAATAAGAAGAAGATGAATAGCATTACCACCAACACGGGACACAGGGACTTAACCCAGAGCAGTGAAAGTCTAAAATTCAAACCCAGATCTCTTTTTCCCCAGTCCACTGCCTTCTTCTCTGCACCAGACAATGTCAATTGCACTTTGTATTTGGCTTATTTTTAAAACTTTCTTCTACATTAAATACTCTTACTCCCTGAAGATGAGACATAGCTTCACCTTTAGACTAGAGGTGGCCAGTAGGTATGCATTCATTCTGCATCTCCTACTGGAAGGTCTCTTGACCACAGTGTACACACTCCATTGTATACAGGATCACAAATAGTAGATTATAGCTGGGACACTTCCAGAGCTAAAATTCTGTGATTTTATATTTATAATGATGATTCCAACCCATTTATTCTGGAATGGCTCCCAAATTATTGTTATACATGCCAGGGAAAGAGGTAAAATGATTAACACCTGAAATGATTATTTAAAGGGTACTTAAAAAAGAAAAGAATCAATCATTTAGAATTATGTTGTCCATACAATTTTGTGTTTCCAAGCCAAAAAAATAAAAAGATTAGTTACTATAAAAGATAGAGGAAGTTAACCTTAAAGACGTTTTAATAATAGTTCTTTTGCAAATATACCTCAAATTTGGGGAAATTAACACTTTCTATTCATGGAGAATGACACTTGGTCTAATTATTAGCAGTCTGTCACTCATCATTTGGTAAACAAAGTCCCTATGATTTTTTTTATCAAAACTAAGAAACTTAAAAATTATCTTGCTTGACTTCAGCAATTTTTTTTACTTTACTTCAGCAATATGCTCCTGTAAGTCTGTATATTTTTCTCGTAAGTGGGCTTATTTTTACTACTAATTTACATATAAACTAAGGATGTTTTAGCTCCATTTAATTGACCTTCAACTGACATTTAAGCTTTAAAAGGAAAGCAAAACAAGTCATTTCATCTCTGTAGATGAGAGTAAACAAAATTAATGCTCATCTCTTGGCTCTTAGTAATGTCTACTTTCATTCTCTGAAATTTATCATATCAAAGGAGATAAAGAATGCAATGGGCTAAGAATGAAGAATTTGGGTTTGAGTCCTGGCTTTGTAGTGCTTTGCACACTCTCTGACCTTTCACTACCAGTGTCTGAGTCCACTTTCTTAATCTGTAAAAGGGTAGAATCTGTTACACTATTCAATTCCCTCTCCCAATAAGTCACAGATCTGTCAATAGACAGCAAAAGGTTTAGGAGACTGCACAATTAAATTCCTTCAGCACTCCCACGCACCGGTGAATGACTTGGCAGCAGAAAATAGCCATGTTCCTCTCAATGTGGATTTAGCTTCTTCCAACTCGAAGCAGCTGGGTAAGTAAGCAGATGTATTTGTGATACTGCAAAAGAAAGTACCAAGTGTCCTGTACTTCTCAATGTTTCGCTGAGAGATAATTTAGAAATTTTTACTTCTATATTTGAGTAGTTCCTGAACCCTGCCCATACACATATACATTACATTCTTGTAGGGGTCCACTTCCTTTTTCTAGCATTTGGACAATGCAGTGGTCAAATCCTCACTCTCTCTGACCTTGAATCAGTGCAATTGGCTTCCGATCTATGCTTAGCTTCCCTCTCCCTCAATTTATTCTGGTCTCAGGATGATTTCTCCAGAACAAAAATCAGACCCCACCCAAGATCTGCTTAAAATCTTGATAGCTCCTAATTGCCTTCAGAGAAAAAAAAAAAACCAAAACATGAAATGAATCAAAACAAAACCAAAAAACTAAGCTAATTAACTCCTTGTTCACATGATTTAATCCCCATCTATCTTTTCCAACCTCAGCTCCCTCTCCACTCTCATCCATACACCCTATAATCTACTCCAAGGAAACATGTATTCCTCTAGAATAACGTCAGACTGTATTTGCAGAGCATTCTCAAATGCGAGGCACTTTTACATACATTATGTCATTTACTCCAATCATACACTTAAAGATAGATATTATCTTCATTTTTAAGAGAGGGTGAGTAACTTGCGCAAGGTTCCTCAGCTATCAGAGGGTGGTCGGGGCTCAAACACAGGTCTGACTCTCCGTGCTGTTTCCATTTGCCCATGCTGCCTTCCCAGCAACACCTTGCACTTGCACTTCTTTACACAGGCTCTCTCTGCATTCTGAAATGTCCTTTCCATTTCTACCTGTTTGAACCCACTCTCTCCTGAGTCCCATTTAAAATGTCATATCCCCTGTGAATATTTTTGTATTCTTCTAATGGAATATTCTTTTTTATGTGCTCTGTTAGTTTGCTTATAGACACATATAACATTATGGATAACAGTAGAGCTACTTGTGAGCATGCCTTAGACTCCTATGCAAATGTAAGCTCCTGGAGGGCAAGGGCCGAATTAACCCCATTCCTGACACTTAGTGCAGTACCTGGAATTTGGTAGGCATTCATTAAGTGTCTTTTGGAATGAATGAATGCATAAATAAGTAAATAAAATGTTTCTATTTTATCTTTGTATGCTCATTTCTAAATTTATATCCAACAGAAATATAGCAAAATCAATCACTAAACACTCCACAGTACTGGGGGTTGGCACAGAAAGAAAACTTACAAAAGAGCATAGCTCAAACTTCAAGAATAACTAATTTGTATTCAGAAACGTTATACTACTCATGAGAAAACTGATTACTCCTAAAATAAACTGCAATCATTTTCTTGTAAATGATGAAAAAATCCCATTTCTACTCATATTGTGGTTAAAAATAGCCATTTTTGTCTAAACTGCTCAAACATTAGTCGGCTTCCAATTTTGAAGCCAAATTAAACTTCCAGTCTTTCTGTGGGGATAGGTGGTGATGTTTTCTCACATGAACTCACAGCTAGGCAGAGGGTTGGGTGTGCTCCAGAGTGAGTACCACATTTTTAGTTTATTACAACAATGATGACAATTACCAAGACACAAGCACATGGCCCAGTCTAAGGCTTTTGTGGAAAGCATTACTGCAGTCACGAACAAGACTTTCCAGATTTAGTCAGACGTGCCTATTTATCCACTAAGGGAAGAAAATGTCTCAACAATCTAACATGCCAAGAAGATATCGTTTGTGCAGAACCTGCTAACTATTTTTAAAAAGGTAAATACAGGCAAATCAATGCCAGTAAACTGTGCTTTACATCTTTGAGAGGGCATTAGAGAAAGAGAAGGCTTTCTCTTGGTAGCATTTGTTAAACACAGGGACGCACAGGTCTCAGTTCCCTCACTTAGTTTCCTAAGTGAGAGGAGTAAAATCACTCCTCTGTAGTAGCAGGGGAACTGTGGCCACCATAAACTTTCTGCCTCTTCTTTTCCACTTTTGGGCCAAAATAACATTCCTAAAACACAGGTTGTATCATGTTACAGGTCTTCACATGAATCTACAACACCCCTATCATCTACAATAAAGCAACAAGGCACTCAAGGCTTACCTCACTTCCAGCTGGAATGCCCTCCCCTATCCCGGAAGACTCCTACAATCCCACAAAGTGCTTCTCAATTATTTTCCCAAAGTATCCCAGCTTCATTCAGATGAAGCCTTTCTGTGAAGAGACATTCCTATAATTTCTGTGATTTGTACTGAGTTCCTTGCTTACAAATGTTAAAAGCCCTGAGAGCGAAGCTGTCTCGTTGATTTTTGTATCGTGTAAAGTATTCGAAGTGGCTAACCAAGCACATTTTTATGTTTACCGAATGAATGAGTGAAAAACAAATAAGATTTTCGCAGGTAAACCTAAGATAGATTTAGGCATAACTGCCTTTTCTTCATAAAAAATTTCCTGATCCAAAGTATAGTCTCAGGAAAGAAGAGTTGAGTCAGGTTGTGGAGAAGTATCATGAAGCTGCAGACATGAAGCAGAAAGAAACCACATCACACCAGCAGACCACCTTCGTTTCCAAGTGTCGTTTGTACTCTGCTGCTTCTTGGTTTCCTGTCCAAATCTAGTTTCAGAAACTCAGTGGGCAAGTCTTATAACAATTAAAAAGAAGACAGGATATCAAGAAAAGACACATTTCTCGGATAGTAATGTCATTAAAAGTGGTTGCTGGTAAATATTTTTCAAAATGGTACTTTCTCTTCCTATTTCTCACAGTCTTTTGGGAGCAAAGCTTCCTCAGTGGTTTATGTTACAGTTGAAGAAAGAGATGCAAAGGGATTAACTCACCCAAGTCCTTGGGGCAGTAAGTGGTGGAGAAACAATATGAACGCAGGACTTGGACATTGGAGCTTGACCTTGGATTCGTGTTATGGTGCCCTGACAAAACTATTCTTCCAGCTGCCTCCTTTGTGAAACAAGACTACTTACCTGTTTTCTTTGCTCCTAACAGGAGTAAGAAGAAAGCTTAAGATCTTTCCACAAAATGAGAGCCTGTGCAAGGACCTATAATTCTAGAATTCGTTCTCAGGTTTTTGAGATACATCATTCATATATGTGAAATCTGACTTATTCAAGATGTAGTCTAATTTAAGCTATTTTTGAACTAATTTTGCAGTAGCTCATTATATTTACTTACTCTCCATGAAATGAACTGCATATTTATAGATTATTTTGTAAAAGGTCATTGATGTGGAGTGAAGGAAAGGAAGCCTGATAAAGACGTTCCCACAAGAGAGTTTCAGTGGAGCTGGGAGAAGAAGACATGCCATCCAGGACTGGAGAGCCAAAGTGCTTAGTTTCAAAGAGCAATATTTCCAACTCTATTTGCTAAGTCTACTTACTAAGTCTTGTACTAAATACTCGATCCATTGGTATTTGATTTTATCCTTACTTTCCTTATACTTTTCAAACTCATTTTATTGATATATTTCTAAATTCTTATCAGTTATGCTTCATTACTTTCTTGATTTATAATCAAACATTAGAGATAATGTGTCTTTGAGTGTAGTTTTGGCTCTGAATCATGAATAAATTATTATAGCTATTATCAGATATGAATAAATAATGACATATTTACATAATATAATCTTATGCAACACTTAAAACACTTCTAAATGTTTTTTATCACATTGAAAAAGTTTTGAAGCATTTTATACAGTATTATCCCAATTTTTAATGTAGTTTATGATTAAAATAGTTCAAGGATACTCATTGGTCCTTAGCTCTAAATGATTGTGTTATAACTGAATTTTGGTTTTTTCCTTGTGCCTTTATGTTTTTCAATTTTTAAAAGTGATTAAGTTATAATCACTTAAAAAACTTTTTATTCAATTTCATTTTTTTCTGGGAGCTTGTGTTTTTGTTATTTCTTTTACAGAATGTCTTTGTTGTTTCTTTAGTTTCAGCAATGAGGGGTTCAGCCTAGCTCCAGTGGACCTGCTGGAGGGGTCACCTACGGACATAGGCAGAGGAAGTCAGATTCGTCAGGGCACCTGGCACAAGTTTGACCTGCATTTCTAATTGAGTTTCAGAAATCCCCGGTGATGGAACCATTTGTGAAGATTACTTTGGAAGACTCATTTCTTCATATATCGAAGTGACCAGGTGCTGGTCACAGGTGCTGTGATGTGCCTCACTGTACCCTTCTGTCACCCTTCAGGACTAAAGCACTTGTCCCCTTGTTTTTGAGTGTGTTGACAGCCAAGTGTTCTCAGCTCTGACTCTCCCGGGATTGTGCTCTAACTAAAATTAGCTGCCTTACCAGGGTCCTTCTTCCTCCTTCCTGGCAGGAACCCTCATGAAAGTGAAGGTCTTCACTCTAACTTAGAGCAGGTCCAGAGTTTCCCGTATATAGACTAAAGCCTTTACTATGGCTAGATCTTCTTCAACTGCCCTCCCGCCCAATTCTGCTTTCTTTGCTCCCCTGTAAGTGTTCCCAAGAGCATTCCTAATTAGCTTTGTGCTGTTAATATCCACCTCAAAAAAAGTAAAACAAAACAAATCTCCTTGTAAAAAAGAATTGTAAAAATGACTGTGACTTAATTTACATTTGTCTTGCTTGGCTGGACATATCCTGTAAGGAACCAATATGTCCGAAGTCTATATGTTTTCCTCCTTCCTGCCCCACTGTGATTCTAGCTTTGTGAATAGTTACAATTCTCTTGCATGCAGTACTTAATTTCTAGGAGCAGTTATAGCTCCCTACAGTCAGATAGTTTACCATTTTAAAAATACTTCAATTTTTCACCATTTTGATAAGTGGATGATATTATTTCATTAGTATTCTACTGTGCATTTCCCTGATGACTAATGCTGTTGATTGTCTTTTCATGTGATTATTGACCTTTTAAATCTTTTTTTCTTGAAGAATCTGTTTTAATATTTTTCCTATTGTATAAGGCTTTCTGTCTTTTTCTTACTGAATTGCAGAAGTTCTTTATGTATTCTGGATATGAGTCTTTTGTCAAACATACTTATTTCTGGTATTTTCTCCCATTTGTGAGTAGCTTTCTCAGTCTCAGAGTGGTGTCTTTGGATGAATAAAAGTTCTTTATTTTAATATGGCTCAGCTATCAAACTTGTAGTGGGACTATAAATTGTTACAAATACTTTGGAAAATTGTTTGGCAAAGTATCTATTAAAGTAAAACATCACACATACACATATATAAATAAACTAAAATATCACATATAAAAAACATCATATATCATTATATATCACATATGTATAATGATATATATACATATATATATATATATTGCCTTAAGGATTCACTTAATTGAAATGAATTCATACATCTGTAAAAGAAAGACAGGTAGTAGAATGCTCCAAGGGGTACTATTTGTAATAGCCAAATAATAAAAATATCTATCAGTAAACTGTGAATAAGTTGTTGTATAGTCTCCTATGGAATACTAGATATCGATGGGAAAGAATGACCTCAAATTATATCCAAAACTATGGGTGAATCTCAAAAACAGGTTGTTGAGTGAGAGAAGCCAGGCACAAGAAGGTGCATGTAGTAGTCCAGTTAATTACAGCCCAAAAGCCGAGAACACTTACCTTTACTGTCAGGGTACTGGTTACCAGTGGGGGAGGGGGTTAGCGACTGAAAGGAAGGACAATGAGAGTTCTGGAATTCTGGTGATTTTCTGCTCTTATTCTATATCTCAGTGTTCATTTTGTTACAGTCACTGAGTAGAGTTATACATATACCTATCTGTATGCATGCACATTAGATATAATAATACAATAATATATACCATATAATACTAAAGTAATGCATTTCAAAAATGAGCTTCCAAAACACAGGATTTTATCTGAACCTCCTAATATACGCTTGGTACTAGTGGTTCAGAGACCATTATCATTTTAGAGAAGAATAAAAATAAATGAGGTTTTGAAAATTCAGCTCAATTCACTTCAACTAATATTTTAAGCACTTAATGCATCCTACAAAGAGAGGACACACCAGATAGTGAGACATAAAAAGTCCTTACAGTTAAAAAAATGAAAAATTTACTCCCAGAGCACATGGCTAAAAAGGATGATAGAATTTTGAAAATAGATGGAACCTCACCCACCATCGTCACTCTCCTTAACTAGATGAGGATGAGGCCTAGAGCATGCACTTTTTAGTGTCCCTGTTTGGGGGTGGACTTCTAGTTTCAACACTTCATCACTGGGAGGACACTGGGCAAGTGATCTAGCCTCTCAACACCACAGTGCCCTGATCTAAACTGCATGGCTCTGAGGGTCAATTTTAAAAGTATGGGAGCAATTCTACCTTGTCACCCAACAACTTGTAATTACAAGATGAGTTACTATCCCTTCCCTTCAGGTGATCTGAGGTGAATGGTTCCAAGTCCAGCACCCTTTCTAGCATGTTTTTGCTTCTCTATATATGTGCAAGCAAGATATAAAGTGTTAGTTACACTGGGGGTGTGAGGGACATGCCACACAGGCCCTGTCGGCTTTCCAGGGAATCTGCCTGTGGAGTTTCTGTGTTTCATAACCTGCGGGTCAGGAGATCCTTTCGTCTAGCAGGGACACAGAAGCTTTCTGGTGTTGACGCATGGCTGTGAGAGTACAGATGAGTAATCGTTTCTGGGAGGAAAGCAGATCCAGCAGCCTGGAAAGCACACGTTCTGGGAGGCTGAGAATGAGCTTAGATGAGCAAAGACCACCATCCTGGGCGTGTGACGCAACGCCTGGGGAATGTGTCCGAATCCAGTCCAGTGGCCGTCCTCATCATGTTCTGTGGCTCTCTGAGCCCTGGCAGCTGTCACTGTGACTGATGTGTGACACCCTGACCTTTGCCGACATTGTCCTTCCTTCTTGTCTTTCACCCACTGCTGTCCCTGTTTCACGTACACACTGATGACATAGTTCTATGGAACTGCTCGAGGGAAAACCCTTCTTTATGATCCTTGTCTGAGGACTACAACTCCCACCTGCTCAGTAAAACACTGCTTTCCTCTCTGCAAAAGGCTCACCCTCAATCAGCTATTCTCCTTGTGCCTTTAATAAAAGGAGGGCCAGACTCTTCAGAGTATATTTTCCACCAATGAGGAAACTCCCTTATATCGTATAAAGTACATTCACATCCAGTACTTCATTTGTTCCTCATGACAGCTTTCTAGGGATTCTTTTTATTTTCACTGATGAAGGAAATAAGGTTGAGAGTAGTCTCCTGAAATACCTAAAGTTACACAGCAAAGTAAGTAACCATCAGACCTCAAGTCTACTGAAAACCAACCCATTGCTTTTTGCTATGTTGTCTCTCAGACACCACAGATAGATTTCTACAGTCCCTACTGCTTAGCAATCTGACCTTTTCCAATTTATATTTGTGCCAGAGAGGCTATTAGCAAAAAGAGCTCTCTCCTCTACTCACCATATTCCATGATATTGAGGAAAAGGAGTGTGTGAATAAATGAACACTCTGAGGGAGCTTCAAGAGTCAGTTTGCATGTCAACTCTAGGAAACTATACTTCACATACTCAAGCTGGGACCGCCACCCTCCCTGTGAGTGCTCATAGCACCCTGTGCACACATTTGCACTGTTTTTAAATCATCTATTTATGTATTAGATATAAGATCCGTGTGTTTGTTCAGGGACTTTGTCTTGTTCATCTTTAAATTTTCTGGTACCTGAACATGATAAACAGAAATATTTGGATGGTTGATTGGTTATAAAATAATCCAGTCAGTGGTATTGAGAGTCAAAGCTCTCTAAAGGTAATGTACCTTGACCCTCATTTTACTGAGGAAGGCAATGAAGCTTAAAGAGTGAAGAGGACATATTCAAGGTCACAAAAAGATGCAGGTCCACTTCTCCAAAGGCTGCTCTATCCTGCTCAATTTTGGGTTTCTACTGTAATGTTCAAGTTGTCTATTCTTTTAAATCACCCTATTTGGTTACACCTGAAAGTAATAAAGGATACCCCAGTCTACATTGCTAGAGAAGTCTCCCCCTCTAGAAGTACCTCTGATTATGCCTGGGAAATATTTACATGTTCTGATTCCCCAGACGGTGGATAAGCAGCTCTTTGGTTCATGTATGCAGTCTCACAGGCACTTTGGTGGACTACTTGCCCTCTCCCTTTACTGATTCTCCTAATCATGGATGTGCCTCTTCTGGCATTCCTGAAGCATTAAGCATGAGGCTTAAAGATATTTCCTGAGGACATGAAGAGAGCAACAAGGAATTGAAAAGCCAGAATGGGAAAACTAAATACTGGGTATTAGATAACAATGCTTCCTGGAGCCTACCTGCCAAATCAATGGATAGGCTCAGTTGGGTGGCTCGGTTGGTTGGAGCATCCTCCTGTACACCAAAAAAGGTGGCAGATTCCATCCCAGCATCAGGGCACATACCAAGACTGTGAGTTTAATTCTTGGTGAGAGCGCATATGGGGGCAACCCATCAATGTTTCTCTCTCTCTCTCCCCCCACCCATTTTCTCTAAAATCAATAATAAAAATATTCTAAGGTGGAGATTTTTTTAAAAGGTGGCAATGGCTGCCTGTGTCCCTCTTCAGCACCTAGCACTCTACCACACTGCTGCGGCCTACTTTTCAGAGCTGTTTTCACCAGACCCCTCCCATGGGTATCAGCCCTCAATTCCTGTCTTCAGTCCTTCAGAGAAAATATAAAAGAAACTTTAAAAAATACCGGGATGACATTGTTAATGAGATTATATAGATTTCAAGGATACATTTCTCTGATACATGATCTGTGTATCCACCATCCAAAGTCAAATCATCTTCTGTCGTGATATATTTGGCCTCCTTTACCCTCTCCCCACCCTTTTCCTTCTGGTAACCACCATACTTTTGTCTGTCCAAGATACATCTCACCCCCCCACTTTCATGATTCACTAGGTAAAATACATAAAGGCAGGTTTGAGGAATTTGCATTTATACCCCTTACCAGTAACTGGTTACACAAAGACCAAAGAGTAGCTACTAAATGAATAGCTAGAACAACCCATAGAATGAACTCTCCCAGAAGAAAAAGTAGTGTGCCTCAGAAAAAAATTACTTCTTTATTGAACTGCAAGGAGAATAATCACAGTAAGCTCAGAATATGTATTTTGTTCTGGTTTCTGTCAATCAAACATAGGCATCCATCCCCAGAGTAATTTTCCCAAAACTGGGGAGATACACACTCAGGTACAGATAGCCAGTGGCAAATATTTGGGATCCATGCGTATTATTAATGATAATTAACATTTACTGAGTAGGTACTATATGCCAGGAACTGTACTTAGCACTTTACATGCATTCTCTTATTTAATCCTTCCAAAATCCCACAAAAAGCCACAGTATGCATTCTGGGTGTGGTTTAGGGTGTGGCTGGTTCAGCGCCCAAATCTTTGCCATTTATCCCTTCTCTTCTCCAGAGTTCCCAGCCAAGGAGCATATTCACCAAGGAATCAGCAGCCAAATGGGAAAGAAAATGCTGATTTTTATTAATGTTTGGGAAAGCCCACAAAGGAAAACTCTTATGAAATAGAATTGAACAACAGAGCTTAGGCCCGAGGCTTAAGAGAAACACACCCTGTGTCGACTCACCCAGCCTTCAGCTTCAATAGAAGCTAGAACAAAGCACAGAGTGTGGTCAGCCTCCTAAAGGGATGCCAAGAGTGGGGAAAAGGGTCATGAAATCTGCTCTTCAAAATGACCCTCTAAAGTTCTGACCAATAAGATTGAGAATTCCTGCTCCCTAGGAAGGCCCCAATGAAGTCAGACAAAGGACTGATGTAAGGGAAGAAATGCAGCTGCCTTCACTATGGGTCAGGCAAATCAGTGAACACAGGGAACAGAGAGCCATGTACAGGGTGAGGCAAAAGCAGGTTTACAGTTGTGTGTACTGCAAAGAATACAATAATTAACAAATAATAACACAAGAATAAACTCTGTGTGCCACATACAACTGTAAACTTACTTTTGTCCCACCCTGTATGTGTCCCCTTTCCCTGTTTTACAGAGGAGGAAATCACAGCTTAGTGAGGTGAACTGTCTGGTTTGTTATCTAATGGCTAAGAAGCCTTCTTCAAAGTCAGGCTTTTAACAGATGCCTAGTGATATCACTGCTAATCTTGACTCTTGCTCTCTCCAATACATATGGTCTAAATTTTTCCAAAGTTTTTCTCCACAATCTAGGAACCTCCAAGGACTATTTCTTGTTTATATTCATGAACTTGGTTTGCCTTTGTCACAGCATAACTGTCACTGCTTTTCTTCCCCTGCTCTTGCACCACTGAAGGTGTTTCTACCTGTGAAGCTTCTAACCTATTTGTCTGCACAGTGTCTGGAAACCTGTTGGGTTTCCCTGGGGTCTACCTCCTGCTCTGCCACCAACAGCTACGTGTCACAGTTCTCACGGAACTGAGCGGTTTGGAGTCCTCTTGTACTCGATTCATGCCGGCGTCTCTGCAGAAGTAGGGGGAATTCCCTCACTCTTTGTTCGGTGTGGGCGCTGAGGAAATGCCACATTATCTCTGAGACTTCTAGGGAAATCTGTTCCTCCAGCATCTGTTTGCCAAATCAGATATTGTCTGTGGGGCTGGTCAGGATGGCCAAGGCAGCAGGCTGCTCAGCCCCCGCTTTCCACTTGGAACCAAAATCGCATTTGAACCAAATGTCCTTATGATTTGTTTCTTGTGCTGACACCCAAGTTTTCAAAATTGTATAAGATATATCTGAATTCCAAGAAAAATACAGTTTAATTCACTTGTGAAGTCTTATTAAAAACTTCTACTAATCTTAAAAGCTACATGCTGCTCAGTAATATGCAAGAGAGAGAGAGAGAGAGAGAGAGAGAGAGAGAGAGAGAGAGAGAGAGAGAAGAGAAATCGATGTGAAAGGAGCACGTTGTTATTGGCCCTATAAATATTGCTAACTCTCCCTCATGTCATGCCAGGGGAATATGGGAAAGACAGCCATGGGCAACAGCACTTCTTTTGGACATTTGCTGAGAATTGAATATTGCACTCACCAGTCTCCTATTGCCCATTTCTCTCTGTTTTCTACCACTGAGCTCTGTCCTCTGTCCTTATAATGTCAGCTGGCTTAGGGTACCTCACTAGATAGATGCACCCTTCCCCCAAGAATACACTCAACTCTCATGTCTGTGGTTACCCATACTTCTGAATTAGAAACTTTTTCTATTAGCTATGGCTTTATGAAATAAACTCAACTCCTCACAGCTGTCAAACAAGGAAAAGAGTGTTATACCCTTCTGATGATTGAATGTTCAAGTGTATAACCATTTGCTGATCTAAAAACAAATGCAGAGAATAAAATTGACCACCTAGATTTACTCATCTGACAATAACTATAATACTCTATTCATGATTCAGAGCCAAAACTACACTCCAAGGCAGACTATTTCTAATGCTTGATTATAAATCAAGAAAGTAACCCAGCATGACTTAGAAAAGAAAAAGGTTACTTAATAATTCCTTTCAATCTTCTCTTGCTAAACACCTACTATATGCAAGCTCTCACCACATAATGGTGATGGTGATCAGAAAGAGCTGGATAAGTCAGAGGACTTCGACAAGCACTAATAGCAACATATACGTGTATCTATATGCATTCAGGTTTCGTAGATTATATCAGGTCTTGCTTACTTCAGTTGCTTTTAATCATTTTTTAAATCAGAGAAGGAATTTAATTCAGCTACTTCATGGAGGGTTGCTTCTTATCTTCTGTTTTGAATAATACACTAATGTTCTAATATCACAGAAAGACAGAACCTTAGAAAGGACCATCTAGAAAGAACCTTAGACATTACCAAGTTTCATCCCCCACAGTGCAGATGAGGAAATTGTGACCCGGATGATGGAGTGGCTTGCCAATTCCAGTCCCAGAGTTGGGAGGAGAACTCTGGCCATCCTTTCTTTCCGGAGCTCTTAAATACTTTCCTGTTTAGTGAATACATAATGCACAAATTTAATAATTATATATTGGTGGCTTATTCTGAATCAGCACTAGGTAGAAAGAAGTTTATTATAAAAATGAAAAGATAAGAGAACGTACAGGGATAAAATGTTTCAAATATATTAATGTGCCTTTTCTCTTCTTTATGGTTATTTAGTTTTTATATTTTTCTCTGATCTTTTACCACTTTTCTGGAGGCACTCATTTGTCTCAAGTTGGCAAAGGAGATAAAGGGCTCTTAGAGAGGTAAGACAAAGTAATTTTTTTTCTGTTTCTGATTTCCAAAAGAGAATTATGTAAACCATTCTTATTAAGGTATAATTCGATGACCATAAAATGCATGCACTTTCACTAGATAATTCAGTGAGTTTTGACAAATGCATATCTCATGTAAATATCATCTTTAAGCTGTAGAGTTTCCCTACACAACAGAAAGTTCTCTAATGCAGAGACCATGACCCGTACCACCACCTGGCCTCAGAATCTACTGACTTGCTTTCTGTGACTATACATTTGTCTTTTACAGAATTACATATAATGGAATCATAAGGTACATAGAATTCCTTATATCTGACTTTTTCACTTTCCTTAATGTCTTGAGATTTATTCCTATTGTTGTGTGTATTAATATTTTGTTTTTATCACTGAGTAGTATTCCATAGTATAGGCATATCGTAACCATTAGTTGATGGATATTTAGATTGTCTCCAGTTTGGTATGGGCTATTATGCTGTTAAAAATTTTTCATATGTGTATTTGTGTGGACTTAAATTATTATATATATGCAAAATTATTATATCATAATTTATACATATTTTCTACTTAATGAGGTCCTACCATAATGTTTTCCAAAGTAACCACATCACTTTGCACTCTCACCAGCAATAAAAGAAAACTCTAGTTATTATCCTCATCAACAGTTTTTATTGTTAGTCATCTTAACTAGAATTTATTTATCTAACTTATTACACATATTGCCTTGAACTTGTTTATAATATTCCCTACTATACTTTTGCTTTCAGTATTGAACCATATTTCATGCTGATATTTGAGAGCAAACACTTTTCCCTTTTTTTATTAGTAGTAAATTAATTAATAATTTTATTATATTTTTGTTTTGTTCTATTTATTGTTTTTTAGTGACTGCTTTCCATATTTTAAATTTTCTTCTATATATTTAAATTTTCTTCTATATACTTAGTTTTGGTTTCACTGTAATTTTTCCAGTTTCTTGTGGATATATACATTGCTTTTAGACATTTCTTCTTTTATAATTTTAGAATTTTGAGCAAGAAATTTCCTTCTAATGCTGCTTTTGTTAGACTTCACACATATTATTATGTTGTTTTATATTTTTGTGTTTAAAATATTTTTAAATTTTCCTTGAGATTTTTATGATTATGTTATGGTTTTGCATAATTATAGGGGTTATGATTTTATGGAAGAATGCCATGGAGGTGAGGTGTGCTTCTCATCATATTATGTCAGGAAGTAAGTAATAGTAACATGACTTTTCACTGGTGATGTTAACCTTAATCACTTGGTTAAGTTGGAGTTTGCCAGATATTCCCTTGTAAATTTACTAAGATTTTC
Organism: Carollia perspicillata; assembly: GCA_004027735.1. NCBI lineage: Eukaryota > Metazoa > Chordata > Mammalia > Chiroptera > Phyllostomidae > Carollia > Carollia perspicillata. Next base: position 24,526 of record PVKM010006322.1, read on the forward strand.
TTTTCCACACTCCTTTATTTGGAAGCAAATTTCTAAATTTCCCACAGTGAAGAAGGGGAGAATAGCCTACAGTTGTTGGAAGGAGGTGTAGCTATGCATTATTATTTGGAATTCTTTTGGAAAGAAGATTTGTTCCATCTCTCTCTTTTATTTATCGGTTTAATCACTTACATTAATATGGACTTGGCATTATCTATTCTATGTGTTACATCCCACTACTATAATATATGTCTTTCTGCTCTAATTACATCAGCTTTAACCATTGAAGGCTCTTTCTGATTGGCTCCTGTGTCCCTTTGACAGATTTCATTTTTTGTTTTTCTAGTGCTTCCTTATTCCTGGCACTGCAAGATGGTTCAGGTTCATTTTGTGTTTTCCCTGTGTTAAGCTTAAAATTAGAAATTTGTCTAGAAACATTGGTTCCTTCCTTTATATAGATTCAAGTTTCTGACCTATATCATTTTTCCTTTGCCAACAGAATTTCTTTTAACATGTCTCAAAAGGAAGATCTGCTGGAAAGAAATTACCTCAGCTTTTATTTGTCTAAGAAAAATCTTGATTTCATCCTCATATTCAAAACATAATTTATTCAGATATAGAATTTTAGGATGGTGGTTTTGTTTGTTTGTTTTTTTCTTTTCAACACTAAAAATAACCATTCTATTCCCTTCTAGATTAGATGGTTTCTGATGAAAAGTCTGCCGTAATTCTTATCTTTGTACGTTGATGAAGGGTCTCCACCCACTCCCTGCTTCTAGCAAGGTTTGCACTTTTTCTTTGGTTTTCTGAATTTGAATGTGATATGCTTAGAGGTGTGTTTTGAAATGTGTTTGTTTGTTTGTTTGTTTGTTTGTTTGTTTATTATTTATCCTGTTTGAGATTCTCTGAAGTTTCTGCATCTGTAGTTTATCGTGCCTGTTACTAATTTTGGAACATTCTGTCATTATCACATCACATTTTCTGTTCAATCCTCTGTTTCTTTTTCTCTGCTATTTCAAATAACATCCCACAACTCTTGATTGTTCTGTTATTATTTCCCTTCTTTCCTTCCTTTGTTCCTTCATTTGTTCCTTCATTTCTTCTCTCCTTCCTTCCTTCCATATTCTTCTTTCCCTTTAAATTTTAGTTTGGGATGTTTTTATTTGCCTGTCTTGAATTTCACTGATTTGTGAGCAATGTCAAGTTTCCTGATAAGCCATCAAAGGCATTCTTCATTTTTGGTACAGTGCTGTTGTTTTTTTTCTAGAAATTCATTTTTATTCTTAATATGTTCATCCTTCTGCTTGCATTACCAATCTGTCTTTGCATGTTGCCTACTTTTTTCTTAGAGCCCTTAGCATATTAATCATAATTATTTTACATTCCTTTGTGATAATTTCAATATCTGTGTCATATCTGAGGATGGTTCTGAGGATGATTTGTCTCTTCAGACTGTGTTCTTTCTTGCCTTTTGGCATGCTCTGAAAGCTGAATATGTTTTATTAGGTAATAGAAACTGAGATAAATAGGCATTTAGTGTGAGGATTTATGTTAATCTGCCTAGGAGTTGGGCTATGTTTAATGTTTGCTGTTTCTGTAAGTGCCAGAAAATTCAAATTACTTTAGTGTCCCTGTTTTTGTCTCCTTTCTCGACGCTGGGCTTCCTTAAGCATTCCTCTTAAGACAGAGTCTGTGTCTTGCATCTTTTTAAGTTGTAATCCACTGTTATTATACTGGAGGCCTACTGGTGTGGAGATAAAGTGTTTGGTTGGAGGTGGGGAATGTTTGATGATCCACTGATTAAAATCTTAGTCTCTTCAGGGGGCTTGTGTCTGGGGAATATGACTTTCATAAAGGTTTCCCCAGTGGTATATAGTTTGCACTCTTTCCCTCTGCCTTCCCTGACTATAGCATTATCATTTTTTTCTCTTAAAACCATAACCCCTGCTAAGTATATTTTATTACTTTATCTTTTAAGTGAGACAAAAAGCTGGAGGGTCTGGTGTGAGGAATTCCCTTCTCTTACTTAGGATAAGGCTCTAGAAATTGTTTCTCTTCTGAATAGTAAACCTTTGTTATGAGGGTTCTGAATATATTTCACAATTATTACTATTACAGTCTGAATTGTGTTCCCCTAAAGAGATATGTTGACTTCCTAACCTCCAGCACCTATTAACATGACCTTAATTGGAAAAAGGGTCTTTGCATATTTAATAAAATTAAAATGAAGTACTTAGGGTGGGTCTCAATCCACTAAGACTGGCGTATTATAAGAAAAGAAAACTTTGAACACAGATATGCAGAGAGAATGCCATGTAATGATGACAGAGGCAGCAACTGGAGAGCAACTCCCGCAAGTCAGGGATACCGCAGATGGATGGCCGCCACCAGGAGCTAGGAGGAGGCAGCAAAAGGTTCTTCCCTATAGGTTCAGGGAGAGCATGGGCCTGCTGATGCCTTGACTTTATACCTCTGCCATCCAGAACTATGAGCCATATCCACTTGTGGTACTTTGTCATGGTAGCCCTAGAAAACTAATGCAACTACTTTCGCCCTTCCCTCAATAAACTTGTAAAAGGATCTTTCTTGAATTTTCACTGTGAATATCTGGTTGAGTTTCTGGATATAACACTCACAAAAGTGTTTAGGTCTTCTTGAGACTTCAAGGCTTAGCAGTATTTTATGTTTATGGTAGTCCACAGTCAGCCTTCAGAAGTTTATCGAAGTTACCAGTTAATTGTTTTTCCATGTGTATGGCGGGCTTCCGCTCCAGGTAAATGGATCTCACATGCATCTCTCCGGATGCACCCGTATCCAAATATCAGAGTGGTGGATTGTCCTATTACCTCAGTTCTCTGATGGATCCAAAAAAAGTCATTAATTTTCAGTTTTCCCAGTTGCTGTTAATTTTGTAGTTGTTATGATAGAGTGAAAACGTCCAAGTCCTTTACACATCAAAGCTAAAACAGCAAGTTTATTTAGGAAACAAAATCTAAGTGCAAAATATGCTTATGACTTCTGGGATGTCACTGGTGCTAGGTCATCTCAATGGATACATCTAGAAAATCTATGCATGTAGGCTGCCTTCATGTATACATGCACATCTATACTATAGATTTATTGTGTTCCTGTGTTTAACCCATGTGTGTATGTATTTTAATGTGTTTTTCTGGTAGGCAGCATATACATAGTTCTCCCTTTTTTTTTTTTGATAATCTTGGCCCTTTAATAGGAGTGTTTATACAACTTCTTTTACTATTAGCATTAAAATGAAAAATTTTAAGTCATTTATCTTGCTATTTAGAGTCTATTTTTATTATTTTATTTTTATTTTTCTGCCTCCCGATGGATCACTTGTATTCCTTTTTATTTGTATTATTTGTCTACTAGGTATACTTCTGGTTTTGCTTGTTTGTTGGTTGGTCTTAGTAGTTGCTCTGGGGTTTCGATATACACATTTTTTTTAAGATTTTATTTATTTATCTTTAGAGGGCAAGGGAAGGAGAAGGGGAGAGAAATATCAATGTGTGGGTGCATCTCGTGCGTCCCCTGCTGGGAACTGACCCACAACCCAGGCATGTGCCCTGACTGGAAATCGAACCACAGCTGTTTGGTTCTCAGGCCTGCACTGTACTAATTTTTAATTCAATTTTATGCTTACATGTCATCCATGCTATTTATTTTTTGCTATTATTTTTAAATATTTTGCTTCTATATGTTCTACAACTCTTCAATATATTGATATTATTTTCTTTTTAAACAATTATTTTTCTTTATACTAATTAAAAGTGACAAAAGTTATCTTTACTAAATTATCATTTCTGGACTTCTTATTTATTCCTTTGTATAGATCAAAATGTCCATCTGTCTGCAATTCTTTCGACTTTAGAATTTCTACTAATATCTCTTGTAGCACAGGTCTGCTGACAATCAATTCTCTCAACTGTTTGTCTAAAAAACAAAGTCTTTATTTCATCTACATTTTAAAAATATTTTGTAATAAATATAAAAGTCTAGATTAATCTCTTTTTTAAAATTTTATTGCTTAGCACTTAGGTGCCATTTTTTTTGTAGTTTCCATTATTTCTATAGAAAATTTTTTCTTTGATCTTTTTATATAAAATTATCTTTTCCTCTGGCTTCCTTTGAATTTTTTTTCTTATCATTTTTTTTTAGCAATTTTATTTTGATGTCTCTTGGGGTGGTTTTCCTTGTGTTTATCCTGCTTAGGTGCTTATTGATTTCATTGAGCCTGTCACTTTATAGATTTCATCAAATTTCAGAACTTTTTTAGACATTATTTCCTCAAATATTTTGTATGCCACCTCCCCTTCATGGACACACACACACACATATTTGGAATTCCAATTACATGTGTTTTAGTCTTATTGATAGGTCTCATAAATCACTACTGCTCAAACTTTCTCCAATCCATTTATGTTTGTGCTTCAGCTTACATAATTTTTATTTATATTCCTCAAGTTTATTGATCTTTTCTTCTACATTGTCTAAACAGTATTGTATTTTTCAGTTAAATAATTTAATTTAGTTTTTTGTTTATAAATATAACATATATATTAGATAAATATCTTAAAAATCTGTTATATATGTACATATATACACATATATACATACATAACAGATGTTTTATATATGGGTGTGTATATATAACATATGTTTTAAGATACTTCTCTACTAATTCCATAATTCTTAAGGTCTTTCTAATTGACTGATTATGGTGATTACTTACATTTTTCTGCTTCTTTACATGTCTATTAATTTCTACATTATCTAAAACATTGTAAATATTATGTTTGAATGTTTGAACTTTATCATCTTTAAAGAGTGTTAAAGTTTGTTTTGGAATGAAGTTAATTTACTTGTGAATCATTTTGATCTTTTCAGAAATTGTTTTCAAGCTTTGTTAGGACAATTCTAGAGTACACTTTACTCTAGTGCTAATTTAGTCTGACCACTAAAGCATGACCTTTCTGTGATCTCTGATGATTGGCCAAAGTGCTCAGTTAGGCCTCTTCACTTTAGCTTGCTGGAAATTGAATGATTCTTAGCCTTCTCTGTTTTTTCTTTTCCTTCAGAGCCTGAAGAAACTTTTTCAAGCCTCAAGCAGTTTCACCCTACAAATGTAAAGCAGCAGACTCAAGAGGATTCTCATGAATATTTCTAGAGTGCTCTTTTTTGATAAATTTATCCTACCTAGTAACTTGCTTCATAAATTATAAATATTTCAATGTCCCAGAACTTCAACATTTTTCTCTTCAACTCAGCAAGATTGTTCTCTGGTAGGTCTTCCCTCCCTGAACCATGGTTTAATATGGCTTACCACACTTATTTTTTTTCACACTCAGGGTCATGTTCTTGTGCTTCTTGAGGTCTAATAGCTGAAAGTAGTTATTTTATATATTTGGTCTGGTTTTATAGGTGATTCTGGAAGAAGGGAAAATACAGCGTCTGGCATAAGTAACACCTGCTTCAGTGTGGTTGGCTGGGTAATAAGATGAGTGAAATAATTTATAGTTTTAATTAGAACATTTCACCTAAAATGTCATATGATATGCTTGAGTATGATATTATTATGTTACAAGATTATATGCTTATGATTTCATAATAAAAGATTTTGTAATAAGAAAGGGACATTATTTGTGCCAGATCCTGTATAGTAGTTACTTCTTTGTAGCTGGAAAAAAAAGTCTTCAAAATAGAAGTTTTGAGGCAAGACAATGTCATAAACTTATTCAAACTTATTTGAAGACAACTTTTGCATTTTCAACAGACTAGGGTCAGACAATTTGTTTTTTTGTGGTGTTGAGAAGGTAAGCTTTTGTCTATGTCTCAAGGTTTTGTGCCTTATTTACCAAAAACAAGCCCCAAAAACCTAAATACCCACACTGTAAAAAAGAGAAAAAAATCTTTCAACCAAAGGAATTCTGTGAAGAAGAAAAGAGATAGCAGAAGAGGTATGAAGTTAGGTACCAATGCTCTTGTTTTTTTTCACTTTACTGTCAGACCTGAAATTTAGTGGCAATCATTAGAAGTTTTTAAACATTCCAGTAGAATGGAGGAGCCTAAGAACATGGAAGCTTCTACAATATGCCTTCAAAGAATGTGCAGTGGTAAAGGCTCCTGAAAGCACTCAAACCTTAAGCCAAGCACCACTTTCAGTATTGTGCATACAAGTATAGGACCAAAGGCATGGCGGTAGTATCTAATATTTTAACGAAAGAAGATCTTGAGAAACGCTCTTGCTTCTGCAGCCTCTGTGGGAAGAATTTTCCTACCTTGGGAAAGAGACCCAGAGGTACCAAAAAGATGTCAAGTGGATAGAGACCTGATCTATAGACACCAGCATATACCCTTATTGAAAAACAAAACAGACAGGACAAGTTACACTTCAATTATCACCTGTCCAAGGAGTAACACAAACCATCTGACTTCACTAGCCACGTCAAGAATATAGAAGATGCACGTCAACTTGTATCTCTCTTATAGCCATGTAGTTATTTAAATTACTGTTTTCCCAACACAAATCCAAATGTCATTTTGGAGAGAAGCCAGGTAGTAGTCACAGACTAGAGATCTGAAGAACTAAGCATAGTCCTTAGTTCTTCTGGCAAAGACTGAATTATCTAGAAAGAACACTTAAATTGTTAAGTCTGTCTAAAATTGTGTGAAGGAATTGAAATAATATTTTATATTTACAATTGGTTAAATATAAAAAATATAGTAAATGCAATATAATTAATGATATGACAATGTGGTAAGAGTTTTGATGACAGTGAAAAGTAGACGCTATGAAAACACAAAATATAAATTAATCTTAGCCAGTACACTTGAAAAAGTATCTATTAAGTAGATAGTACCTAAAATAGATCTTTAAAAATTGAGAATGATTCAAGGAAAGGAAAAAAGGTGAGGCACTTTCAGTAAGTAAATGAGCCACAAGTACAGTCAAGTAATATAAAAATATTTCAGAGGTAGCATGGACAACAGTGTGGGGATTGCTGGGGGTAGGGGGAATAAGGGGACTAAAAGGTAATGTAAAAAAATACAATAAAGATTAAAATTAATAGGAAAATAAACAAAAAACAAAAAGAACAAATAATTCAGTATGTTTAAAGCTCAGGTTGGAAAATGAATCTATTAAATGAATGAATGAATCTATCAGTTAATTTGGATAGTCTTAATGACACACCAAGAATTTTAACTGTTATTAATAATGTAAAAACTATTGTTCTTATGCGCACTTTTTATGTGCTAAGCTTTATTAGTTATTTATTACTGAATAATAAACTACTGCAAATTTAGTGAATTAAAACAGCATGCATCTACTATCTTAGTTTCTATAGGTCAAGAATCTGATTATATCTTAGCTGGGGGTTTATAGAGCTGAATTCAAGATGTGGACTGGGGATGTGTTCTCAATAGAAGGCTCTACTGAAAAAATTCTACATCCAAGATCACTCATGTAGTTGGAAGAATTTATTTTCTCACAGTTGGAGGGCTGAGGACCCCGTGTGTTTGTTGGCCAGAGCATGGGGACAGCCCACAGCTCCTAGAGGCTATTCACAATTGCTGAATGGTTGCTTACTTCATTGAACCAACAGAAAGTTTCTTGAGCTAGCAATATGATGTTTTATATAATAACAGGGACTCATGCAAGTGACATTTTTCACCTTTGCTCTAGTCCATTGAATAAAAGCAAAAGTCACTGATCTAATCCACATTCATGGAGATCGGGATTTCCTAAGGGCATGAACACCAGTATCAGAGATCATGATGGGATGTCTTAGAAATGGCCCATCACTCAAGGACACTGCTAAGAATCTTAAACATATTATTTCGATCAATCCTCACAACAAACTATAATAAGCAAGAAGGGAAGATTACATTTCAAATAAGTTTGTTTATGAAATATTTCATGCATAACCATTATCGATCATGTAAGATACATTAGAGCTTTGCATTTTAACTTAGTATGCTTAATAATTTGAATAAATTTTATACTAAGTTTAGTTATTTCTATAACTGTGAACACGTGCATGGCTTGTCTAGCTTTTCTGAAGTGTGATGTTCAGGGATAAAAACTCCAGATATTTTATTCTACTTATAACTATGATCACAATACCTCCACTAATTAGAAGATCATCAGTATTTTAACACTGAAAACATTGAAATATGAAGAAATTAAGTAATTCTATCAAGGTTAACAAATGATGGAGTAGAAAGCCAAATCCAAATCTGTGTTTTCAACCACTATAAATATGACATCTCTAAATATTATTTTTTAATGAGAGAGAATTATACAACTATACCCTTTAGGAAGATTAACTCTGAACAGATGTTTTTAGAAAAGGCATTGGATATAATGAAGACAAGGCCTATAAGCTTCACAAAAGCAGAAACCATAAAGATTTTGCTAACTGCTGACTTCTATGTGCAATGTATAGGTAGTATAGAACAGTTTTCAAGTGATCTATATTTAAAAAATAAGAAAATAAGGGAGAAAATGAGAAGTAGAGTAGGTAGTAGTTATCTGTAGCCGTGTGATTTGTTGAGTAGGACATGCTGGTACAACTCTTTGACTGATCCTGGGAAACAGAATTCACTAAAATCTAAAATTCTAGTTTTGGTTACTAAATAATATGCACAATTTCTTACTTTATTCCAGCCCGGGTCCTTACTTTTTGCCTTGGATCTCACCTCTGACTTTACCCTAAGTGTAATATCAGAAAAGGAATAAGTCTGAAATATACAGGCAGGAGGTAATGGAGACAGCTAGCTGCATTTCTAACTTACAGTGTTATTCTTTCTTACCAATGGAATCCCTGTGTCACTGGGACCAATCATACCTGGCTGAAAGACCAAACTTTCTAATTTCCATAATAGCTAGAGTGGCTATGTGAATAAGTTTTAGCAATGAGATATAAGTAAAAATTGCTGAGAAGAATTTACTGGAAGTTTCCATAAAAGAATGGCACAGACATTTAGGAAAAACTCCTATTTTTCCATTCTTTTGCAGCCTGAAATATGGTTGGAAGTCAGAAGGTCAAGCAGCTTCCATTCTGTTAATCCTGTGAGATTTGGTGCGGGTTGGTGGCGGGGGTGTTGGTGTTGTTACAGTAGTTAACCTACAATGACTAATTCAGCTGAATTCAAACAGTAGCGTCAAAGTCAAACTACTGTGTAAACCATAGGCATGTCAAGTGCTGTAGTGGGAAGTACGTCTAAGCTCTGAAAGCAATGAACATGACAATTTAGGGGAACTAATTAAATTTCTCTTATTTTTAGTTTTGTCATTGGCAAAATGGGGGAAATACCTAAACTAGAGGATTACTGAAAAGACATAATTTTTATGCAAACCTTAAGCAATTATAGAAAGATTCACTGCTAACAGTATGACTGGAAATGAGAGTCTGAACGAAGGGCAACAGACCAGGGAATGAAAAAGAGGTTGTGCAGAGAAAACCCACCTCAAAGGCAGGCTGGCCTATTTAAACTACCTTCAAGTACCTTACTCATCGGTCATTCTGCTTAAATTCTTATTGAAAGAAAATGTTTTCTGGTGGACAGCCTTTATTTCTCTGCCTTTCTCCTGAGGAAATTTAGGGAGTAATTAAAAACAATTTCACATGCTGCAGCTGTTCCAGAAGAAGCTGTAGGCTGCAAGCATCCAGTCATCTCTCGCCATGGGCATGCTTGGGTGTAGGCACTGTAGCCTGTAGTGGATGTGTGCAGGAACCAATTCCCAGGTAACTATGGCAAAGGCAATTTTGTTTGCTAAATATTGGCAATGGCCTGGGAAATGAATGAGAACAGTCAGCAACTCCTGAGTACCATCTCTTCTCTTAGGTGATACCAAGAAGCAGACAATGTATCATTGCCCTCCGACTGTGAATGGTGGCCAAGAGACACATTTAAGTAAGATATTGCTCGAAACCACAGGTCCTGGGTAATGAAAGCATTTAAAATAGTACATCATTGTCAACTCTGAAATAACCAAAGGGAGGTGTATTAGGCTTCTCAACAGTGTGTGTGTGTGTGTGTGTGTGTGTGTGTGTGTGTACACCCATGCCCAGCTGCTCAAGCAGAGAAGGGGCAAATTTTCTTTTTCTGCCTTTTGTTCTATTCAGCTCCTCAATGGACTGGATAATGCCCCTCATATTGGACAGGGTGATCAACTTTACTGAGTGTATGGATTCAAATGGTGCTCTCATCTGAAAATAGCCTCACAGAAACACCCAGAAATAATGTTTAAACAAATATCTGGACATCCTGTGAATCAGTTCAGTTGACACATAAAATTAACCATCATTGGAAACAATGACTTTAGATGTTGAAAACCTTAGTGTAGCACTAGCTTATTATCTGGTCGTGGCTGCAAGTGCCGGGGCATTATGTTCTGTCTAAAGTCATGGAATTCCACTCTGAATTCACATCTTACTGAGCTGTTGTTCCATTGCAACACAAACTCAATATCCCTAAAAGTGAACTCATCGTGTTTTCCATATTAGATTGTACACGAGAAAGAAATTCCAACTCAAACTGGATTGAGAGGAAAAACAAAAGAAGAATAGTTTTATGTAACTGGAAAGTCTAAGTTAAATATTAAAAGCAGCTTGACTTATGGGCTAATATAATTAGACCTTGCTCTTTATTTCTCAGTTCTATATTGGCTTCAAAGTAAGGCAAACTGTATGCTTATGGAGAAAAATGATGGGCAGCAACTCCAAGCCATTCTTCAGGAATGTCAGTAACAAAGCACTTTAAAAAGCCAAATACCTAATATAACACAAAATGCAATGAAATTAAAAATCAATAGCAGAGACATCAAACTTCCCAGGTGTTAGTGAACTAATAAACACAATTCAAAAGAAATTATGAATCAAATACTATTTCCAGAACTATGGAAAGTGAATGATATGCCTCTGCTTCTGGTTAGCATTCAAAAAGTCAAAATGCTTTAAAAGTCAAAATATCCATTTATGCTGTAAATGAGTTTTTGAAACTTATCAAAAGCTTGAGTGTATAAAAATACAAAAATAAATTAAAATTATTTCTAGGATAGAAGAGAACCACTCTTATTTCCATGCCTGGGGAAGTGGCAGGAGATGGAAGATTCTTCCGGAGATGATGATAAATAACATCCTTTGTGCTTTTTGTGATTTCTTCATATGAGTATGTATGCTGTAAAACCCACAATATTATTATTTTTCCCTTAAACAATTAGTAGTCCTCTAAACAAATTTAAAGATAAATATTTTAATAAAAAATTAAAAAGTATTTTATATTTTCCTGGATATTTATCTTTCTGATACACTTCATTCTCTTTGGAAGAACTGGGATTCCATCTGGTATAATTTCCCCTTCTGTTAAAGAGATTATTTTTATCATTTTCCATCATGCCAAAATAATTAATAATAATAATACACATTTTACAGAGCATATTTTATTCACCCAAAGATTGAAAGTAAATCAAGAGCTGATGATTAGAATAGTAAACTTAAACACAACCATATCCATATCCATATCAACAATTACATTAAATGTAAAGAGACTAAACAATTAAAAGGCAGAAATTGTTAGGTTGAATTTAAAAAGTGAGATCCAACTGTTTCCTGTTTACACTATTATAAAGCTATTCATTTATCTCAGTTGTAAAAAAAAATGCAAATCTAACAAAATTCCCCTAGGGAAAAAATTAAAAGAAATCTGACAAGTTTATCCTAAAAGTCATGCAAAGGAATAAAGATCCTTAAAAAGCTAAGACAGTTTGGGATAAGAAGAAATATGAAGGTCATGTTCTATCATTCTCTAAATTATTCAAATCTACAAGAATGATGTGTGAGTGTTGGCTAATTAACCCAGCTCTGAGGAAAAATAAAACTATATAAAAAGACCTTTCCTTTTCTGAAAAAGGGGCAAGGCCAAGAGGAGAGTCTATGACCAATCTTTCTGCTTCCCCTTCTTTCTATTAAACATTTAAGTGGCATAGTGGCAATCATTTTGCAACCATAGAATGATAATCACAGACAGAAAAGAAAATATACTTGGGATAATGCAACAGAAAGATGACTGAGCCTAATTTTCTTGATTACGTTAATGATATGCACAACCAATGATAGCAACTATTTCACTTCACTCTTCTTACAAGAAAAATAAACCTCAATTATGTAATCACTGTTATCAAAACTTCTTTTGATTGCCATCATACCTATTTCTTAATATTCTAATTGTAAAGAAGAGCACTATAAATCAAACAACAGTAACTTTCAATTCCCCTACCATTACATTGACAAAATTAACAATTTGATAATGCCAAAGAATGAAACAGAGAGGACAAAAGGATTCTTCAACTGCATTAAGTCGGTTTGCAAATTGGCACATTCACTCTGGAGAATAACTTAACAACATTGAATAAAATCTGGAGCCATGTATGTCCTAAAACACAGAAGTTAATCCTCAATTCTCTAAAGACACTCATATTCATGCAACGAGATATGCAAAAGGATGTTTATTGCAGCAATTCTCTTAAGAGTGAATAATTAGAAACCTTCCATATACCCACAAGTCAAATGTGTAAGTGTGGCACAGTCCTACAATATGATAGTATTCAACAGTTAAAATAAATAAACTAGATCTATATGTGTCAGCATAGGTAAATCTTTTTTTTATTGTTCAATTACAATTGTCCCCATTTTCCCCAATTACTCTCCCCCTGCCCTACCCACCCCCACTTCCCACATTCAGTCCTCCCCCATTGTCTTAGTCCATGGGTCCATTATACATTTTCTTGATGACTCTTCCCCTTCTTTCCCCTGTAACCCCTCTCCCCACCCCCCTCTGGATACTGTCAGTTTGTTCTTTATTTGTATGTCTCTGGTTCTAGTTTGCTCGCTTGTTTATTTTGTTGATTAGGTTCCACTTATAGGTGAGATCATATGGTATTTGTGTTTCACTTCCTGGCCAATTTCACTTAGCATAGTGCTCTCCAGTTCCATCCATACTGTCACTTCTTTCTTTCTGCTGCATAGTATTGCATTGCGTAAGTGCCCCATTTTTGATCCACTCATTTACTGATGGGCACTTAGGCTGTTTCCAGCACTTGGCAATTGTGAATTCTGCCGCTTTGAACATTGGGATGCATAGGTTCTTTTGAATTGGTGATTCAGGATTCCTAGGGTATGATCCCAGCAATAGAATTGCCGGGTCAAAAGGCAGTTCCATTTTTGGTTTTGTGAGGAAATTCCATACTGTTTTCCACAGTGGCTACACCAGTAGGTGTATTAAATTTCCCTTTTCCCCACATCCTTGCTAGCACTTGTTGTTTGTTGATTTGTTTATCATGGCCATTCTGATGGGTATGAAGGTGTATCTCATTGTGGTTTTAATTTGCATCTCTCTGATGGCTTGTGATGCCGAACATCCTTTTATATATATTCCAAAGTACTTAAAATTCTTTGAGGTTCTTGACAGTAAAGCTAAAAAAAAAGTGTAGTGGCTATTTAGTGGGCATATCCAGCTAACACTCTTTTTTACTGTAGAAAGGAAGAATACATTTAGGGGAACAACTAGCAACTTAGAATTTACTTGAATTTACTTTAAGAATTTACTTGAATCGTATCTTTCTACATGCATCCTTTTGCTATTACTTTTTTGTAACTCAAAGGTGTGTTTTAAAGGTTCATCTATGCTTTCATATGTCTCTGGGCCCTCTGTATATCTTCCTTGGAGAAGTATCTGTTCAGGTCTTTTGCTCATTTTTCAGTTAGATGGTATGTCTTTCTTGTGTGGAGTCGTGTGTGTTCTTTATATATTTTGAAGATCAAACTCGTGTCCGAGGTATCATTGGCCAATATATTTTCCTATATGGTTCGTTCCCTTTTAATTTTCCTGATGTTTTCTTTAGCCATGCAGAAGCTTTTTATTTTTCCCCCTAAATGTATTCTTCCTTTTTCACAGTAAAAAGTAGTTTTAGCTGGATATGGCCACAAACAGACACTACATTTTTTTAGCTTTACTATTAAGAATCTCAAAGAACTTTGATTACATTGGAATACCTATTGATATTTATCATATTCAAAATTAAAATTGAGCCCTGGCTGGTGTGGCTCAGTGGATTGAGCACAGGCCCGTGAAGCAAAGGGTCGCCGGTTTGATTCCCAGTCAGGGCACATGCCTGGGTTGCAGGCCAGGTCCCCAGTAGGGGACACATGAGAGGCAACCACACAGTGATGCTTCTCTCCCACTCTCTCTCCTTCCCTTCTCTTCTCTCTAAAAATAAATAAATAAAATATTTTAAAAAATTAAAATTCAGACATTAAAATGTATATATTTCACTAAAAACACTGTAAATGTTTGTACTAAAAATGTTTGCATTATTTTATGAAAAATAACTTTAAATTTAGTGAAAGAGTGGCACCCTTACATTTAAAAAAATTTTTAATGTCTGACTTTATTCAAGACAAGTTGACTCTTCTACCTGTTTTTGCATTCAGTGTATAGTAATGTTGTTTTCATTGATATACAAGAAGAAAATTTGACCTCACACAGGGATATAGCTGGAAAAAGGTAGAGTTAAAGGTAGCATTGGAAGTAGGCACCTTGAAAGAATCCCAGGGATCCCTGGAGCCCTCACATTGGAAAACTGCTGCCTTAAGAGATGGTGAAACAGCAAAATATCATGGACTGAAGCCAACTGCCTACCCAGAACCCCCCACCTCCCTATGAACTGCTACAGGAGAAGGAAATAAATGCCTTTTTCATTTGAGACCCTGTGTGTTGGGGACTCCTGGATAAACATGCTTCATTAATGCCCTGTGTGATATACAGAGAGGTAAGCAAAGTATAAAACATGATCTGGAAGTGTATACACACCCACCCCAAAATGTGCTTTGGAAAGTGTACAAAGGGACTTCAAATGCATCTGTAATATTTTATTCTAAAAATATGTTTGTAGGAAATATGGCAAGTAATCTCTGTTAAATATGCATTGTGGATACTTGGTGATTATTATGTCATTTTGGGTAAATTTGAATTTTTTGTGAAATAAATAAATGTTTTGTGGAGAGCACAGAATAAAACACCTAAATTTGTACTTAGTGCATTTGTCATTATGCTCTCACAGGGCAGAGGTGAAGATCTCAAAATGTTTCCTTATACACATGAGTTCATTGAGCCTTATTACATAATATAATTCTAAAATTGCACATGGATTTTGAGAGAAATTAATTAAGACAATGAAAATGAAATATGTACACTTAAATGCATGGGAAATATTTCACACACTATTATAATATTTCCCTTAAGTTTCTTTAAGTAAGAAGTATATCTCCCTAGAGTTAGCATGTTAGCATATTTGAGAGATTTGGTGAGATTTGTTTGTTGAAATCTAAAGATTTCAAAGGAATTTGCAATTAAATTAGAGGCACTTACAATTTAGAAATCATATTAATGTCCATAATTCTGTACTAGTAACAATAATCCTCTTAATTAGACAGGGCAAAGCGACTAATACAATGGGGAAACTGAGGCCTAGAGGGGGAGATAAAATGATATGCTGTAGGTTACACAGCAAGTTATTTTCTCCACGTAGATGTCAAATTGGTTTTTCATATTACATTCATTCTCCAGCTCTGTCGTCTGAAATTCCCCAACACATTTTGCCTCACATTCCATTAACCAGAACCAGGTGGCATGCCACCCAAACCAATCACTGGCAAAAGAGAAAGACACTAGCAAAATCATTAACCAGTAATCAAGGTCCATCCTCTGGGATTGCTGAAGGACATGAGCCACCTTTCCTGAGCACATTACTAAAACAAACCGAGACAAAAAAAAAATAAACAAGTTCTGTTAATAGCAGCAGCAGCAGCAGCAGCAGCAGCAGCAGCAGCAACAACAACAACAACAACAACAACAAAGGAAGTGGCTGGTGGGTGGGGGACTGACTGGTGTCTTCCACAGCAACATAACGTACTTCTTCATGTGAACCATTCGTCTGTGGCTAGATGATGTCAGGGAGAAAAGAATCCAAGATGCAGATGTTGCTCTTTAAATACATTAATGAGATGGTATCACTGTGCCCTCAGCTGCTTGAGCATGCTCCAACTTTCTTTAGCTCCTTTGAACACACTGTTTTGTATTGTATGCATACTAGTGTGGCTAGGATTTTGGCATTAAAAAAATGAGACACATCACACACATTTAGCTCAGTTACATTTTATCCTCTGATCTTAAATTCTTTGAAGGCAGGAATGCTATTTTCTCCTTTATTCTAGGAGTCTGGCAATGTCTTACACATAACGTGTGTTCAACATGTCTCCTAAATTATAAATTTTGTTATTTCATGCCACTTGTAATCATCTATTAGTCCCACCTCCAGTTTGTTTCTCCTGAAATTCTCCCCTTTAGACAGAAAGGGGTAATTTGTTCTCCCCTTTGTTCCTTCATAAAATGTCACAGTAAGAACCAATGCTTATCTAGTATTGATTTTGTGGCAAGCACTCTCTTATTTTACTTATACTATATATATATATGCCTCCTTGTTAAATTATCATAGTAAACATTCAGGAAAGCTCCCGCCATATCCAAGTCAGAATCTTGAAGTCCATATTTCATGCATCCTTGAATTTAGAGCTACCATTCCCTGAGAAAAGAAAAGAAAACAAAACACTCTACTAAAAACCCCTACCTGCATGTTACTATCAGGCAGTGAGCAGGCAATACAAAAGAGACAAGTGTTACTGAGAAAGATAGCCTTTGCACCTCAATCCATAAACCCTGGAACCCACCCCCTGGCCCAGTGATGTGTGTTCAGACAACACAGTGGGCCAGGCAGAGTTACCTCACACCAGACACAGGACACCCATGACTGTGGAAAGTCCCCTGAAGTCACTGGAACATACACAGGAGTGTGTGTCTATGGATATAAATATAAAATGCTTCACTCACCTCAGCCCCCAAATCTGACCTTATTTGTCAGTGCTACCTTGGCTGGGTCTGGAGGGCAAGGAAAGAAGAACATCTTGACCAGCTGATGCTTTGACAGATGGAGGAGAAGCATGTTCTGGAGATGTGGTGAGAGCTGGCACACCGTGCCTGCGTCTCTACCTTTGCTGCCCTCGGAGGGATGTGGCCACACTGGCTCATGTGGCCTCTTTCTCCAGGTTGTTCCTAACACTTTGCCTGCTTTTTTCTCTGACATAATTGTTCCTTGTAAAAAGAACAAAATCTCAATCTTAAAAATGATAACTGGAGAAGAAAAAGGAAATGATGATCTGCAATACCTAGCACCTCAGAATTTTTAAAAATACCTTTACTATGCTTTTAAATATTAATTATGTTTTGTCTCTGTCCTCTGTTCTGGACTTTAAACAGCAATGTGGAAAAGGGCCTATGCTATAGCTTAAGTGACCGTGTAATGTGTTCGATCCAGAACAGTTAAGACAAGAGCTAAAATTAATTATACAAAATTGTGAAATTTTAATTTATTGACTGACAAACTGGTTATAATATATTGATGTATATAATATTTATATAAAATAGTACTATTTAAAATGTACATTTTTTATTTTTTGGCATATTCTTTAATCCTCACCTGAGGATATGTTTACTGATTTTAGAGAGCAGGGAAGATAGTGAGAGAGAGAAACTTGGATGTGAGAGAGAAACATTGATCACTGATCAGCTACCTCCTGTACACGCCCTGACCAGGGTTCACACCTTCAACCTAGTTGTGTGCCTTCACTGGGAACTGAATGCACCACTTTTTTTTTTTGAGGGGGGGTTGTACGGGATGACACTCCAATTAAATGAGCCACTGTGCCAGGGCCCAAAACCTATTATTAAAAATAAAATTTACTCTAAAAACTTTAAGTAACCTATACCTGCCTACATAAAGCAATTAAAGTTATATTTGAAGTGTTTTTAAAATTTTTCTTTATATTAATTACCTGAACTCTACAACCTAACTGAAAATGAATCATCATATAAGTTCACAAACTTTACTAATTTTCTTAGTGATAGCTGTTTTTAATATCATGACACTGGTGTTTTTTGAAAAAAACATTTCCAATATAATATTACTTTAATTTCTTCAGACAAGTGACTGAAATATTTCCTCAAAGTTGTATTGTACAATTAGTAAATTAGAAATTATTGACATTTTCAGTTGAATTTTCTCTATAAACTATTCTTACTGAGAAAATATTATCTTACGGTAGTTGACATATCTGTTAAGTTGAACACAAAGTTTGTAAAACGTAAAATATTTTCTATTCTATTTTACACAAAAATGTGTAAATATTTCAGCTCTAATATTTGTGAAAATACTGACTTTTCCTCTTTTTAGAATATCTTTTTTAAAGATTTTATTTATTTATCTTTAGAGGGGAAGGGAAGGAGAGAGGGAGAGAAACATCAATGTATGGTTGCCTCTCATGTGTCCCCTGCTGGGAACTGGCCTGCAACCCAGGCATGTGCCCTGACTGGGAATCGAACTGATCCTTTGGTTCGCAGGCCCGTGCTCAATCCACTGAGCCACACCAGCCAAGAGAATATCTTTCTCTAATAAATATATTTAATAGTCAATTTCATTTAAAAATTGATTCTATTTTTATTTATTTCAAAGTTTCACCAAGCATAGATGAGAGGGGACCCCCCCCAAAATTGAAATTATCTTCTGGAAGGTACCCCCCTTGTAGCACAGGTTTTCCTGCCAGGTTAGTGGTCTAGGAACCCATCTGTACCAGCTGGTGTTGCTGTGAGAGACTGTGTTCGGCTTCAGTGAATTTTTTTTGAAGACTCTTTCGATACATTTGCACATTTCATGATGGGTGACATACGAAGGAGCGCATTTGCCCACACTGTGCTGAGTGTTCAGCAGTTTTTGACCAGAAATGGTATGACTCTTGTGTCTCACCCTCTCTATTCACCTGATCTTGCCACTCGAGAGTTATTTTTTGTCTCCCTGTTGAAAAATAAACCCTCAAAGTTTTTCTGATGTGGAAGAGGTGAAACAAATGGCAAGAGTACTAAAAGGCATCAAATTCAAAAAGGTCAAGAACTGAGCAGTGGGAAAAATGTCTCAACAGGTATATTTCATCATTGGAGAGTACTTTGAAGGTGACTGCAGTTTAAACATGTAAGACTAAATATACGTTTTTACAAATAAATTCTGGTTCTTTTGGAGTTTCCCCTTATACTACAAAATAAAAGGCCTTTTCTATTTTATATTATTCTAAAACAGAATATAAGTTTGTTCAATATGGAGAGGAGCATTATTGAAAATTTCTTGCCACAAGTTTACATATTTAGAAACACACCTAAATTTTCAAATTAAATTTTTACACAGCAAACTTTCATCATTTAATTTGTTTTGTTTCTCTTTTGCTTTCATAAGGAAAAATGTTAACATCTTCCTTTTTGTAAACTTTATTCTCAATAATTGAAATTATCTAAAAGTTTCAAAATTGAAGTTTTTTATTGCTTCAGTTGTTGAATATTTGGATTAAAAATTTCCAAATGATTTTAATAAAATGCAAGCAAAATGTATCAGCCTCATTTACAAAAAGTTCAATGCCATTGTGGGACACTTAAGTTTGTTTGTAAAGTACGTCGTAAAAATTCAGATGTTTCAAAAATCAAGGAATGACAACCGTTCAAAGAGAAAACACTCAGATTACCACGCTATAATATTTGTTATACTCGATGCCAGCTTACTCACAAAATTCTCTGTCAAAGGGGAATCTCTGTCCGTTTATAAGCATTCCTTTGCCATTTGACACAGAGGCTATGTGAATCTTGTTGCCATCATAAGCAATAGTGCCATGGCTAGATCTGTGTTACCCTTGGACATTTACCTTCCTGGACCACCCCATCCTCACTGCTGGCACAGTCCTGGAGGAGGCACTGGGCTGAGTTCGTTAGTGCTTTCGGCCCCAGCATGCTATGAAGATGAAAGCAAGCCATTCTCCCTGTCACCTTTGGGTTTCCCCATTCTTGGGTGGGTATTTCTAAAATAACCTCCGCATCTCTACACACATCAACAGAGACAGTCCCCAGGATGGGGAAGTGAAACCCGGTCTTGATCTTCTTTTCTCACAATCACTGGTACTGACACGGGTGAGCTGTCTCCTCTCACTCTTTCCGTACAACCAGTAAATTCTTTCTCTTTTTTAGTCGAG
>PVKM010006323.1:0-15816 GCA_004027735.1 Carollia perspicillata
ATGAGCTCCTCAGTCTTCATTAACTTCAGCTGTCTTGGGTTTCACATCATAGTTGAACTACAGTCACGTGCTGCATAACAATGTTTCAGCCAAAAATGGACCAGTCCACATATTCGAGGGCAGTATGGAGCTGAAAAAAACTATTTTTTTAAATAATTATTTTATCCTAACCTGATAACTTTTTCTCATTGTTTTTTGAGAGAGGGGAAGGGAGAGAGACAAACATCAATTCTAGAAAGAAGAATCAATTTGTTACCTCTCAAACATGCCCTAGGACCAGGGAATCATATGCTCCTGGACAGGGGCTGAACCTGAAACCTAGGTATGTGTCCCAACTAGGAATCAAATATGCAATCTTTTGGTTCTGGGGAAACATCAACCAACTTACCCATGTCGGCCAGGGTGAGGATTTTTCTTAATGGGCAGAGGGTATCTTTCCTTGACTAAGCTACTACATTAGAAGCTGACATGACAAGCTACTACATTAGTAATGACATGACAAGATGTCATTATTACAACATGGGTGAGAATAAACATGGCTGCCTTTTTATAGAAAGATTCATAAACATGACATTTAAGTTATATCACATACTGCTGACATAGTGATCAAGATATGTGTGTTGAATTTTCAAGAAATTAATGCTGCTTTAGCCTGGATTAAATTCAACATTATTTTTTTCTAAAATAGAATCTAGTACTTAATATATTATAAATGAACTTTTATAAGGTATTATATATGCTAGATTCTCTCAGACAATGGGGTAGAAAACTTTCTTAACATAAAACACTTTATAACAATTTCTGTTATCCAGGCAGCTTTGAGATGACTGCTGACAGCTACAACAAAAACAAAATAAAACACTTTCATATCTTTTGAATTAGAATCTATTTCTGGAGATCTTTCCTCTGTAGGAAATAAAGCTATCTGTCCATCAGTTTATCCAGATGTATTTTCCTTTCAAAATGCCAGTGTTGAGTATTGACGCCAAAGTTTTCTGTTAATGGTTTCCTTGGCAAAGGCTTTGTCTTCCTATAGTGCTAATCTTTAGCTTTAAATTCAGGATGAGATTGACTTTGTTTGGTATTTATTTCCTTTCTGTCTCTATTCTCTCCTTCTGTCTAATTTTATTTTAGTAATCTGATGGAAAAATATAACTAATCCTGTTATGACAGCATGCTCTGATATCTACTAGACTGCCATCAGCTTTTTAACCAATCACATTTCATGGCAGTCTCATTTTATTTCAGAGAACCAGTTTAGTCCCTGATTAGTGAGAACCCACAATACCAGAATGTAATCTGCTCTTGATTAGTGTGTGTGTGTATGTGTGTGTTGTCTAGTTTTGTGTATAGATGGTTACCCATAGAGCAGTATACGCATATGAACATAAGTAGGCTCTTTTTCAAATAATGTATTCTCCATGGATTAACTTGTGTGGATCATTATTAAGTAATCTTTAGAAGCATTTTCCAAATATGAACCCAAGTTGCTTGATAAAATATAACTATTTATTTTCAGTGCTTTGAAATATTAGAAGTTTAGAGTATACTTTAAAGTCAATTTTGATTAATGAAATTTGAGATGCTGATATTATATCCTTGTAACATCTTACTCCCTCTGTGTTAGGCACTTTATTGAGGACTAATGTTTCAAGGGCCAATGAGACATTTTCCTATTATTGAGGTATAGTTTCCACCATGTGAATATGTTAAATTTCTTGGGAAGTTTTAAAATCCTATTGGGCCCCATTCTAGAATATGGTGATTCTCTTAATTTTAAAAGTTCTACAGATGATTTTAACATGCACCCACTATTAGACACACTGTCCTATTATCTAAAAGGGGAGGCTAGAATATACATATGCAGATGTTCAGCACAATGTAGTGGAAACCTTAATAGAAATGCACAGGGATTATGGGAGTGAGAAGGTCAGAGAAAATCAGAGCACCCATTTGTCATGCATCCTATCTTAGCATGCTGCTTTAAGAAGTACTTCAGCAAAATTAGGGAATAAACAAAGATCAAAAAGTGGAATTAAACCAGTAAAGTAATGACAGAAAGTCTAGAATGAAACTGGTGCTAGAATTTAATGTCAAGATGGAAGCAAAAAGGAGGACTTCTCTGGAAGGATGATCTCCATAAAATTCAATAACATAATGGTAGAGATTGAAGATACTGTTTACATGAAAAAAATAGATTAGTTTTTTCTTAATTAGTAACTATAAGAGAAACAAACAAAGAAAGATCCTCTAAGAATTGAATTCTAATAGCAGAATTGTCAATATTATAGTAATCAATATTTTAAATCTAACATAAAAATTCATTCATTTCAAATTTTAAAATCAATTTAAAACCAAAGAGCACAGAGCCTTAATTTACTAATTTAAAGGAATCAATCTTGACAATATGAAAGCAAAATTATATATGGCAGAATTGGATAACAAAAGAAGAAAGAAAATGAGAGGGGTAGTGATATTAATTTCTTGATGTGTTAATGCTTAGTGTCAATAACAATGTACATGTGCTGTGGTAAGAAATAAAAATATATAGGGTTGGGCAAAAGTAGATTACAGTTATAAATTCAATAATTAATAAACAACAGTATAAGAATAAACTTCATGTTTCATGCACTCACAACTGTAAAACTATCTATGCCCACTTCTATAAATTAGATTATTTATATGTATCAAAACTAAACAATAGAACAACTACATTTGGTGACATAATTATGCTAGGGGTTAAAGATAAAGTGGGTTTGGTTGAACACAAAATACTCCAACCTCATGTACTAAGTTGATGAAGGAAGAAACAGCAACATAAATATGTCATTTAAAGATTTGGGAATAAGCATCTTGAAAAACAATTGTAAAGGGTAAATGTGGGGAGGGTAAGAGAAGATAAGGTTATATTTGATTTTAAACAATCATGTTTTTTACATTATAAAGTTCATTTTACTTCAATAAACAGATAAAAGTTTAAACCATAACTGTAGATAAATTTTCTGCAGTTATGAAATTAATATTAAGGCTGTCACACTTCAGTCTTCAGCAATTTTTTTTTTGTGGTAAACAGATGGCAGGTACCATTGGGGATAACTGCCAGTCTAACCATTTTTGCACTCCTTAAAGTCTAATGAGCTTCCCACTTGGCTTATTTAATCCACTCATCATCCTACCTACACTTACTCTTCATATTGTATTTATAGCTGTTACTAATTTTTAAGTGTATTGTGACTCAGCTGCCTTTGTTTTCTATGTTTACCCCTGCATTCTCTAAGATGTTAGTATGTGTTTATGCTGTTGATGAATCACTCTTGAAAAGTGTGTGTTTCATTATATTCCTGACAGTATTTCTCCTCATTCTTCTTATATTTCTTCAGTTTCTTTTCATCATCTTTCTGGGCTTCTCTTTTTGGTCTTCATTATAGGTCTCCAGCTCTCTCTCTTTGGGTTTTCATTTCTATAAACATGACTTTACTTAATGACTCCCAATTCTATACTAAAGTCTGACGTCATCAAAAATATTTTATAAATAACATTTACTGTATACCTACTTGTATTTGAGTAACTCACTAGCACCTTAAACTCAAATCATCATGAACTCATAACCATTGTATCTCCCTGTCAGATTCCATCAATCTGCTGTTCCTTTTAATACCATCTTGTTATCTAGTTACTTTACCACTATTCAGGAAAAACAACACTAAGGGTGATCAATAAGTGTAACTTCTTCACGATCATTCTTTCAGTCACCAAAACATGTTGATCTTTCCTTTGTAATAACTTCAAAATAAAGTCTCCTCAGCCCTTTAATCTAATCCACATTTTGTTTTAGATGTCATTCCCTTTATAAAAGCCTTCAGTGACACCTTATATTTCATCCTTCCCCCTCACAAATAATTTGTCCCAGCTAAAGTTCATCTTAGGTTTCCCAAAAAAATGTGATGACCATTTTTTATTATTTTTTTTCTTGCAGAAAAACTGTTATCTCTTCATTGCACTTGCCTATATCACCTCCAGTTTTCAACTAGAACACAGGTGGCAAACACAAAGCCCAGGAGCCAAATCTAGCCCTCCACCTTATTTTATCCGGCCTAGCACCTTGTTTCTACCTAGCGGCAGTGTCAAGCCCTGGCTTAACTGTTAAGGAGTAGCTACATTTATACAGTCTTAAAATTACATTCAGCCCTTTGAAGGCAACCATGAGGCTGAGGTATCCCCCAGTGAAGATGAGTTTGACACCCCTGAACTAGAACTTGATATCATTTCCTCCATAAAATCTTTGCCCACTCTGCTTACATGTGTAGAACACTCAATCCTTTGGAATATGTGGAAATTTATATCCATACCAACTACTTTACATTAAATCTGTTCAGTATGTTAGGCTGTAACATTTTTTCCCTTAAAATTGATTTGTCTTACCCAGAAGAAAGATTTCTGAGAATAAAATATATCTTATGTCTCTTCAGATTCCCAGCATCTAATGTTGGCCCTGCACATATAAATTCTCACAATCTATATTTCGATGGAAGGATTTTTAAAAATCTCCAGAGAATATATTTTTCCAATTTTTGCACATAACTTACACATTTAAAAAACTATAATAAAGTACTTTTTATGAAAAATGATTTTGTCACATACTCTATCATCATGCACTAGAATAAATTAGTTTAACAGATATACATTACTGGTTATTAGAAGCTTAATATGTGTTAGATGATTGAGATGCCCTAAAAATATGCTTCTTTTATGACTAAATGGATCATGTTTATAAGTTAGCAAAACAGCACATATTATTCAAGGAAATAGCTTAGGTTTCTACAAAAAATGACTGCTGATTATTTTAAAATTTTAAGCCCTCTATAAATATTCTTCTAGTTACTTGTCATATAAAATGCATGGATCATGTACCTGGCCAAATTTGGTTCTGTAAAAATGATGTTAGCTTAGGAATAGTTGGGTAAAGTTCAAATGAGATTAAAGTTCAAAGAAGATGAAACAGAAATAATTAAAAAGATGGGGAAGATAAATGAAGGAAAATAGTCATTTACTTTTCTCATATCAGAATTGTTCATATATCCATGATCATCTGGTCATAAAGACAAGAGCGACTAGAAGCAAATGGAAAGTTAAGTGATATATGCATCTTAATAGTCTTATCTGTGTTCTTCCTGAGGCTGATTTCTTAGTTTTTATCTGCAAGGATACTGTTCTCCCAGGATACTGTTTTTTTTCCCTTAATTACTTTATGTACTTATACCACAGCCTACTTTGAAATATGCTGTAGTCAATAAGTAGCCACAGAATCTTTATGTCACAACAATAAATATGTATTTTTCACTGATGTACTTATTTCAGTGACTGAAGCAAATTCATAATCTGTCCTCAACTAGGCAAGGACAGTTGAAAATTTGAAGAGTAATATATTCTTCCTCATCTCATTTCTGCCATCAAATATATTCATTTACCATCTTTATGCATATAAAACACCCTTACTTCCCAAGTCTCATCCATCACTTAAAAGTCTCATCCATCATAGCACCAGACTTGAAGTTTGGGGTCTCAGGGTGATCTTTCCTTCGTTTTTGCATATGAATTCTCCTGATCTAGAGATTTCTGAACTAAAATGACAAAGTATATCGTCTACATACTCAATTTACAATTTTACAATAAACATTCCTATTAAACAAGGAAAGAATGGGCAATGCCTTGCAGTTACGTGATGCTTACATGTACACGGAGTTCCAAGTATGGACTAGTCTCTACCTGGGTCATTGTTGAGCACTGAGAAGAAAGAGTAAAGAGCACATTGTGCACACAATGACTCTAAAAGTTCTTACTGGAAACACAATTGTATCTGCCTGTTATATTTTATTGCTCAAGGAAAGTTACATATTCAAAACTGACTTAGAGGGCTGAAGAATAGGTAGAATGTATTTTAAAGAATAATATCTCTATTTTGCTTGTTAGTTCATTTTGTTCATTAAATTCTACATATGAGTGAAATTCCATATATGAAATAGAGAACAGGGTGCCAGCGGTTGGTGGGAGGAATGTGGGGCGGATGTGGAGGGATTCATAAAAAAAGAGAATAAAACTCATGGACATGAACAACAGTATGGTGATTTCCTGAGGGGTGAGAAGAGGTGGAGGAGGGCATAGGGGGATTAAGTGGTGATGGATGGTGACTTGACTTGGGGTAGTGAACACACAACACAGTGTACAGATGACGTGTTGTGGAATTGCACAACTGAAACCTGTATAATTTTGTTAACCAGTGTCACCACAATAAATGCAATAAAAAGGAAATAAAATGAAAAATAATACCACCTACCACATTAAATTAGTCTAAGGAGTGGAATTGTGTTGAGCAAGTCGTGTATATGCATCTGTGATAGACACAGACCACAGAAAGAGTTAGAATATAGTATATGGTATAGACTAGTTTCCTTTAAGTGAGCAAAAACCTATTGAATTTTCTCTAGTATTTCTCTTTTTGAATTCCCTTGCTACTTTGGTGAATGTGATGATTACCAGAATATGTTTTTCCAAGATGCTATACCTCCATTATTTATAATTGAATTATCAATTAGATAGCTTATTAAAGTCCAACTTAATCTCCCAATCTCTACCTTTCCTCATTGAGAGACTCACTTATATAAGATAAGACATACAAGAATAAAACATGGCTTGCCAAAATGAGTTATTCCTATTGTTCAAAGAATACCAAGTTTTTTTAAATGCTGATTTCACTTCTAACATTGGTGATAATGTCTAGAACAGCCCATGAAACAATGAGATGTTAAGAGAATATTTAAATTTTTTGAGAAATTCATATACAGTGACAGACAATTGATATGAACTCTTTGGACCATGGTTTTCTGTCATACTGATCAATAATTTCTCTGCAAAGCAGTATGGTTAGAATAGTTGATATTTATTGAATATACAATAGTTGAGATACCATAATGAGCTACTATACTCACCAGTAACTGGAATGGTAAGAATCATTCTATGATAGTTTTGCTATCTTCTTTGTAGTTTCACTTCTGTTCTCCCAAAATATTATCTTTCCAGGTTGACACTAGCCTTACTACACAATATATTTCAATTATGATAACCAGTTTGGATGACAAATCTCCTCAAAGGGCAACTAAATTTATAAAAGATATTTGATCTAGTTCCTACAAATGGTGGATTTGAATGGTAATTCTGTGTTTCACATAGAATATTATGGTAATTAAAAGTAAAAGTAGCTAATATTAGCTAAAGATATTTGTTTGACAATGCTGGCAATGCTTGAGAATAATCTAATTTATTTTGAAGATATTATCCATCATTTAACTTGATGTCTATTTTTGTTTTAGAACAAAGTGATGTATAAAAATAACTTTAAATATGCAGAGAATTAAACCATAGAGACAATAGAAAAATCATGTAATGATTATATATTAATCATAAGACCCATGATATATATTATGCAAAACTCTTTAAACATTAAGTCTCCCCAGACTTAAATGTTACTGAGAAAGGTACTTTTTTTGTCCATTATCATCACTTTGTTATTGCATTTGTTTACTCTGCATAATACACAGACTTCAAAACTTATGAATTAATGAAAATTGATTTATCTTTATCAATAAATTTGCTTCTATTTATAATAGTCACATAAAGAATTTTGGAGCAGAAATTAGTGGGATTCTCATTTGTTTTAATCATACATGGAACTTTTCATTAAAATTAACCACAGTTAAAATCATTAAGCTAACTTCAACAAATTTCAGATTTCCTAAATATAAAATAACTAATTTATAAATTTATAATAAATATACTACAAGAAAATGTGTATATGCTTGGAAATAACAAAAATGAACTCTTCTAAATAAACTCAAGTTAAAAATATTACTAATATTAGAATATATTAATGTACACAATTGTTAAAATACCACATGTCAAATATAGGTGATCCTCTTAAGATGGTATTTAGAGGGAAGATATATAATATTGGATATTTATATTAAAAATAAAGGTATAAAGTCAATGAAAAAAGCATTTAATTTAAGGAGTAAGAAAAAGTAACAGACAAAATCAAAGAGAATAAAACAAATAGGTATAAACATAAATATGAATAAGTTTGAGAACAGACATAGTATGTAACAGATACATCTAACAAGAACTTGCTTCTTTGAAGCAGCTAATAAGAGACATACAACTAGCTCAAATTAATAAAGAAAAATAGTAGCGAGAAGAAGGTCACAAATAAAATATACAAGAGATAAAAAGGAAAAGAACCATGTATTAGAAACTAAACACCTGTTGAGTATCAATAATTTTATGCCAATTAACTTGAAATTTTAGATGTGAAATTAGAATGATAAAATGCACTAATTTGTTTTGACTGATGTAGCTCAGTAGATTAACTGCCAGCCTGTGAACCAAAGGGTTGCCAGTTTTATTCCCAATCAGGGTACATGCCTGGGTTGCAGGCCAGGTCCCCAGTAAGGGGTGTGTGAAAGGCAACTACGCATTGATGTTTCTCTCCCTCTCTCCTTCCCTTTCCCTCTCTCTAAAAATAAATAAATAAACTTTTAGAAAAGAAAGAAAAATGTACTAATTTATTTTAATAGCTATAATGAGAAAAATTTAATTATAGTCACAAATATAAATATAATAGATGTATTAAAATTATTTTTAAAAAAACCTAAAATATTAATGATGTAAAGCATTTTGGAAATATTTCCTAGGAGACTTGAAAATATTTTTCCTGGGAGAGTATAGTTTTTATTCCAATAACTTAAAGTTGAAGATATAGGAAAAATAATAGATATTTTAAGTATTAAAATTTATATGGTTTTTAATTTTCAAAGCTGTTTTATTCCACCTTAATGGTTCAAAGTGAATTAACAGAGGATAGAATCATTGAAATTAACAGTAGTTATTAACTGGTGGTTTTATTTCTCCATTTTTACTCAATTACCCCTCTACTCTCTGAAAAATAAAGCATCCTTAAACTTGAGGTATGGTACAGTGAACATCTGAGGGCTTAAAAATAAACAATTCTATTATGATAAAAGTACTTTGTATAATTTTAGATTAACTTGCAGGATTCCACATATCTATTTACTGCACAATAAGAAAATATATATACAAGGTTGTCATTAAATTTATTTATATTTTAACTTAATTTGGCATGTGGAGAGCCAAGCCTCAATACATGTTACATTGTAATACATTAAGCAATGCCAATAGAATCTGAATGCAATTTTATCAAAAGAGGTAAAACCTTGACTGCATATGAGTACTTAAAGCTGGTGCAATTATAACATTTTAGATTCAGTGACAAATTAAAGCTGACAAAGTGGAAACAAAATTAATATACTTTGAAATGGAAACATGTTCACTGTAATGGAGTAATTTCTACTTTCACCTGCATTTTTGTGTTTCAACAATAATGAGGGGGTTAATTAAGTTAGATGAACCTATAAACCTCAATACAGCATGAGTTCACTGATGTGATTATGACTTCATCATTTCTCCTATTAGAAGGCATAATTTTCAAAGATATGTACATTTTCACTGGGGATTCTTTATAGAGAAAAATTTCACTTATGGTCTAGTTTAGCAATGATATAAAATGCATTACAGTTGTGTCTTCTCCATTTTAGTCTAATGAAATGTTTTCTCTGTGCACAGGACTAAAGTAACATAAAATTCTTGAGTTCTGTTTATACCTCAGATCAACCCACTTTGTATCTAAGGAAAATTCTTTAGATTAAATAGGATATATTATTTTACTCTATCTTAAATTTTTACAGTTAATAAATTATATAGTACTAATAATTTATAGGAGTTGTATGAACTACCTACTTTCTTAAACAAAATGTATTATTACAAATACCTCAATGTATTCCATAACAATAAAATCCACCTATCCAAATATTTTAAATTATTTTAATTTTGAGTCACTGTATTATTAAAATTGGGACTTAGTCCCCATTCTTTCTACAGTTTCTAAATTATTTTCATGATCCTTAAGGTGGTAGTTTAAAGGGTAATTTCATGTTTTTATTAGCTTATTTTCCTCCTTTGAAGTTTAGTTTGAGTAATGGGAATACCTAAACATGGGATATACTGACCTTATAATTTTTCATTGACTGATACATATTTTAGATATTTGTCCATTTACTTTACAAATGCAAAATTTTATACTATGCTTATTGTAAACACAATCATTACAAATATCTAAAGTGAGATATTTGATTTCTATTTTCTCATTATATCTAAGAATCAAGGCTCTAATTGATAATGGTGGTAGTCGTAGTCAGTTCTTTACCAAAAAATGTCTTTTTCCTCTTCCAATTTCATAGGATAGTATTAGACACATGGGTAGATTATGATCCCAGCCTCTCTTGTAGTAGATGTGGACCAAGTTCTCTCCATTCTAATGTGAGCAAACCTGATGTGAGTCATTTCCAGGACAGTAATTTTTAAGCCATCACATATGTCTTTTTTGTACTTTCTTCTTTCTCCTGGACACAAATGACACTAAAGCAATAGATGAATAGAATAGAAAGATAGCGCATAAGAATGCTGAACTCAATAGTGGGTGGAGATGTAGTCGTAACAAAATTAAAAGATGGAGGGGGATTGAAGTTTAAAAAGTGAGAGAGCCCTGTCAAGTTGTGATAAACATTTGATAAAACTCACATGAGATAACCTGGAAGGCAGAGCAAGTTCTGTGTTGAGACCTTAGACCTACGGAAAATGGTTGGAAAAAAGAGGTTAGCATCTATTGAATGCTGCTGGTAGTATAATGCAAGGCATTGCAGGAGATGAGGCTAGGGAGGAATTGATAGATTTGCAAAGAGAGGGAAGAAAAGAGAGTCTAGAAAATCGGAGTTCTAAGGAGTTGCAAATTCTAAGATCATTATTTCAGATAGCTTCAGGGTGTTACAACATTAATGTTAAATAGGATCAATGGCAGATTAAGGTTAAAAAATACAGTGGGACTAATAATGACATCTAACAAAAAAAAATTGGTTTTGTCATTGGCACACAAGACATGCTGGAAAAGACATATATCAAAGAACTACCAAGTTCTTTAAAAATTATTTTATATTAAATGTATTGGGGTAACATTGGTTAATAAAATTATATAGGTTTCAATTTTATAATTCTATGATATATCATCTGCATATTGCATTATGTGTCCACCACCCAAAGTCAAGTCTCCTTCTGTCACTATGTATTTGACCTCCTTTACCTTTCACTAAGCCCAGCCTTACTACCAAGATTTGAATACACTTAGTAAATTTCATTGCTAAAGAAACTGTGATCTTTGTCCAAAAAGTCAGTGATTGTTCAGACAAATTTATTCTCGTGCTACCAAGCTACCATCAGAACAAAGGAATCATGAGAGCAATATGTTCCTCTTGGAGGGCATATTCTCAGTAAGGTGGTCATTTGCTGACATTTTATATAAGGTTGTGGGGCGTTGTGGCCCCAGGGTGTCGTGGCAAAGTAGAGCATTTGAAGGCAAAATTGGGAGTCAAAGAGGGAGAGGGAATTCATAAATGTCAGGGAGATAATAAGGGTCAGGGCTTTATACACCATTATAAAATATTTGACTTCTCTGAGTGAAAGTGTGCATTTGCAAGAGATTTACACTGAGCAGTGAAATAATCTCAAAATAATTTTTTTAAGGGATTACTCTGGTTATGTGTTGACAGTAAGCTATAGCCAACAGTCTAGGCAGAGTGAGATTGTTTAGAAAGTTATTTGAATAACCTAGCAGAGAGATGGTGGTAGATTAGACCAGATTCAGATGAGTGAAAGTGGTGAGAAATGCCAGATTCAGCATATGTTTCAGGTAGAAGCAAATAGACATTCTCCTGGATTGGATATGGGACATAAAACTGAAAGAAGTCAGGTATTCTGTTTTCAGGGCATAACAATTGGAAGAATGGAGTTGTCAATCACAGAGTTGGAGACGCCCTTAATGAGAGAATTTTAAGAGGAAAACTATCAGTTAGGTTTTGAACATGTTAACTGAGATATTATCCATTCCATATCCACGTGAAAAGGTTAAGTGTACAGTTACTTATAAAGTGCCTGGAGTTCTTGAGAGAGGATTGAGTGGATAGATTTGGTAATTATCACCACATATCATTTTTAAAAACACAAACCTCCATGAGATCACCAAAGGATTCTAGATAGAAAAGGCACTAGAACCAGAGACACATGAAAAGATGCTCAGGATCACTAGCTATCAGAGAAATGCAAGTTAAAATCACAATGAGATACCACTTCACACCAGTCAGAATAGCCATCATAAATAAAGTAACAAACAACAGGTGTTGGAAAGGTTGTGGAGAAAAGGAAACCCTACTGCACTGTTGGTGGGATTGCAGACTGGTACAACCACTATGGATAACAGTATGGAATTTTTCTCAGAAAACTAAAAATAGATCTGCCTTTTGACTCAACAGTTCCACTGCTAGGATTATATCCTGAGAACCCTAAAACACCGATCCAAAAGAACCTGTGCACCCCAATGTTCATAGTAACACAATTTACTATAGCCAAATGCTGGAAGCAATCTAGGTGCCCATCAGTAAATGAATGGACCAAAAAACTATGGTACATATGCACAATGGAATTCTATGCAGCAAAAAGAAAGAAGGAGCTCCTACCCTTTGCAACAGCATGGATGGAACTGGAAAGCATTATGCTGAGTGAAATAAGCCACGTGGTGAAAGACAAATACCATTTGATCTCTCCTTTAATAGGAACCTAATCAGCAAAACAAACAAACAAGCAAGGTATAACTAAAGACACTGAAATTGAGAACAGGCTGACAGTGACCAGAGGGAAAGAGGGAGGGAATTTCAGGGGAAGAGTTTGCAGGAACAAGTATAAAGGACACATAGACATTAACAAGGGGGGTGGAAACAGGAGGGATGTGGGAAGGTCTCGGGGGTGAGCTGAGATGGGGGTAAAAGGCAGAAAACTGTACTTGAACAACAATTAAAATTAAAAAAAAAAGACACTAGAGTCAGAGGTAGAATACTGACAGTTTCAACATTCAATGGTCAAAGAAAAGAAAAATGTGAAGGTGACTGAGACATAAGAGCCAGTTATATAGAAATACATTTAAGAAAATATGGGCTACTAAAAGCCAAGGGGAGAAAATTCATTAGGAAGAAGGGGTGTGCTGCTGATGCCAGATGCTGCTGAAAGGCCAAGTAAAATGTTGTCTAGAAAGACTTTTTCTAGCAGTTGTATCCATGGGGCTACATTCTTCCCAATGGAATGTGAAAAGAAGTCATTTGAGTTCTTTCCAGACCAGTGATTTTAAGAGAACTCCTATGTCTCAGCCATGCTCTTCTTTTTTTTTTTTTAAAATCTGTCATAAGGTCCTAAGGGTCAGACCTTCTCAAACCCCCGGGTTTGAGAATGCAAGAAGCCTGGGTCTCTGAATCACAATATGGAAGAAAAGCATAAGCACACCTAAAATAACTGACCTGAACTGTTATGTGAGCAAGGGATACAATTCGGCTGTTTTAGTGATATTTTCAGTGTCTGTTTTTATAGTTGTTTATCCTCCCCAATTAATGTAGTAAATTAGTATATTTCTCAGCCTCAATTTCTTCATCAATAAAAAATAGTAAAACCATCACTATTCAGTAGAATGATCATTAACTGACATGTTTTCAAGAAGTTATTTTTAAATAAGTAAATAAATGCCTACTCTATTTTATATTACATTAATGATGCTTCAGAGATCAACATATCACTTATAAGAAATACAAAAATTTTGTTCTGTGACACTACACTGCTTAATGATTTTTAAAAAGGGAGAGATAAGTTCAAGTTTTGAATGAGTTTAACAAGATCATATATGATGACAGTTCTGAGGGATTTTCTCTTACTCTCTACCATATTGTGCTTCTATTGTACCATTTCTCTACTTATTTTATTTTATTCTGTTCCCTACATCATCTTTTTCTCACTGCTATTTATTTTTTATTCTTTCCCTCATTTATTATTTTTTCTTCTTTATTCCCACTGTTTCCGTTATCTCATTTTTATCTCTACTGTCTTGTTCACCATTGATTTAATACACAAGAAACAAGGGAGTCACCACAGATCCATACCTAAAATGCAGGTGGAGATGAACTGAATGTTTTATAGCTTGAAAAAGGAGAATAGAGGGCGTCAACCAAAGCACCACCTACCTACATATGTCGTCAAATTTTCCATGGAACAAAAGACTCCTTGGGGTTTATAATGTGTTTTTTTATTTCATTTGAATATTCATCCTGAAATTGATAAATGTGTCTCACCAGAAGATTTAATGCTTTCCTCTCACATAGACTTTGAAAATTTTAAAAAAGTGTTCTTAAAATAAATGTTATTTGAGTAAGATTATGAAAATCACACACATTGGAAGGAGAAATTGGTGTGTCTTAACTACAATTTCAGACCATGTACCACCTATGACTTCACTCCAGCTTTTTCCTCCTCATTCTACCTTCTCATACAGTCATATTATACCATGTAACAATGAAGTAATTGTTTGTTCAGCTAAACCAGCATTTATTGAGAATTTGCTTTATGCCCAGTCTACAAATACTGAGAGAATCCTTGATTGCAGCCCAGGGGAGGTGGCAGATACATAAACACAATTAGGAAATACAGTGGGTATATGATTTGAGAATACAGAAGGAGTATTCAGGGAAGAGTTTTAGGTGGGAATATAATACTCTCTTAAATGTGTGCTAAATTAGAACGCTGACCTCAGGCAACATTTTTTTTTCTTTTTTGAGAAAAACCTTCTTTTTATTTCTCTTTTATTAAATTTATTTTAATTGTTGTTCAAGTACAGTTTTCTGTCTCTTACTTCCATCCCAGCCCACACCTACACAGTGCTCCTACCTCACTCCCATTTCCACCCCCCTTAGTTTCTGTCCATGTGTCCTTTATATTGTTCCTGTAAACCCTTCCCCTTTTCCCCTGAAATTTCCTACCCCCTCCCCTCTGGTCACTGGCAGCCTGTTCTCTATTTCAGTGTTTTTGGTTATACTTTGCTTGCTTGTTCATTTTTGTTGATTAGGTTCCTGTTAAAGGTGGGATCATATGGTATTTGTTTTTCACCATCTGGTTTATTTCGTTAAGCATAATGCTTTCCAGTTCCATCCACACTGCTGCAAAGGGTAGGAGCTCCTTCTTTCTTTCTGCTGCATAGAATTCCATTGTGTAAATGTACCATAGTTTTTTGATCCATTCATTTACTGATCAGCACCTAGGTTGCTTCCACAACTTGGTTATTGTAAATTGTGGTGCTATGAACCTTGGGGTGCATAGGTTCTTCTGGATTGGTGTTTCAGGGTTCTTAGGATATAATCCTAGCAGTGGAATTGCTGGGAAAAAGGCAGATCCACTTTTAGATTTTTTAGAAAATTTCATACTGTTATCCATAGTGGTTGTACCAGTCTGCAATCCCACCAAAAGTGCACTAGGGTCCCCTTTTCTCCACAACCTTTCCAACACTTGTTGTTTGTTGCTTTGTTTATGATGGCCATTCTTACCGGTGTCAGGTGGTATCTCATTGTGGTTTTAATTTGCATTTCTCTGATGGCTAGCGATATTGAGCATCTTTTCATGTGTCTCTGAATCATCTGTATGTCCTCCTTGGAGAAATGCCTATTCAGGTCCTTTGCCCATTATTTAATTGGGTTGCTTGTCTTCTTGGAGTGGAGTCGTGTAAGTTCTTTGTATATTTTAGAGATTAAACCCTGGCCTGAGGTATCATTG
>PVKM010006323.1:15916-25982 GCA_004027735.1 Carollia perspicillata
GCTGGTGACCACAGACTCTGCGTGTGATCACAGCCCCTGTGTGTTTACCTCTTTGTCCTTATTCCCCTCTCTGTGACTTCAAGCAACCAGGTCTCTCCCAATGGTGCTTAAACCATGTTTGGACAGGGATAGAGGGAGCAGTTGTTCCGGCTCTCTCCCAAGGACTCTGTAGCAGGCCTGCTTCTCCTTAGGAGTCCACCCCGGGTGTGGGGCTACAGCTGCCATGGTTTCTGAGCTGGTCCCTAGGAGCTTATGGTCCTGAAGCACTCTCCTTACCATTTTTCAGTGTCTGCTACAATTTTTGGTCTCTTATTTTCATATATGCTGGAGTACTGTTGGCTGTTTGCTCTGTTCCCCCATAGATCAGCTAGGTATTTCTCCCAAGTGTAGGGGGAAGTGGAATCTGCTCCCTCTTACTCTGTCACCCTGTTTATTTTTCTTTAAAGCTTCTTTGATTTGATTTTATTATTTTTGAAATTTCTTTTTAATTTTTTCCCATTACCATTTATCTCCCTATTGCCCCTCCCACTAGCAATCACCACATTGTTGTCCATGTCCCCCTTTTTCTTTTTTGCTCAATCACCCCATTCCCATAGCTGTCATCCTGCTGTCTATGTGAATCTGTCTATTTTGCTTGTTCAGTTTGTTCATTAGATTCCACATATGAGATAAATCATATGGCATTTGTCTTTATCTGCCTGCCTTATTTCACTTAGCATAATGTTCTCCAAGTCCATCCATGCTCTTGCAAAGACTAAATCTTTTCTTTTTTATGGATGAATAATATTCCATTGTGAAAATTCCCCATAGATGTTTTAGCTACCCATCTACTAATGGACATAAAGACCTGTAGTCATAAAATTATAAAACACTGAAAATAAATTGAAAAAGATACAAATAAGTGGAAGCACATACTGTGTTCTTGGATAGGAAGAATTAACATTATTAAAACAAATGTCCATGCAAAACAAAGCAATCCATAGATTCAACACCATTCTTATCAAGACTCCAGTGGTATATTTCACAGAACTAGAACTAATATTTGAAAAATTTGTGTGGAACCACAAAAAGCCCTGAGTAGCAACAGTGATCCCAAGAAAAAAAGAACGGAGTTGGAGGAATCATGCTACCTAATATCAACCTATACAATAGGACGTAGTAATCACAGTGGCATAAACACAGATGCATGGAATAGGTTAATGGAATACTATAGAAAAAGTGGAAATGACCACACCTTTATATTCAATTAATAATAAACAAAAGAAGCAAGCACATACAATAGGCTAAAGATAGTTTATTCAATAAATGGTGTTGGGGAAATTGGACATATATGCAGGCAGAAAAATGATATTAGACCACCTTATTACACCACACACAAGAATATATTCAAAATTAATTTAAGACTTAAATATTATACCTGAAACCATAAAAATTCTAGAAGAAAACACAGGCAGCAAAATCTCAGACACTGCTTGTAGCAATATTCTATTTAATATATCTCCTCAGGTAAAGGAAACAAAAAGAAATAAATGGGGACTACATCAAACTAAAAAAGTTTTGCACAGCAAAGGAAACCATAAACAAAATAAAAAGACATACCATGGAACAAGAGAACATATTTTCTGATACATCTAATAAGGAGTTAATATCCAAAATTTATAAAGAGCTTATAAAATTCAACACCAAAAATCCCCCAAATAATTTAATTAAAAAATTGGCAAAAGGATCTAAATAGACACTTCTCCAAAGATGACATACAGATGGCCAATATACATATGAAAAGATGCTTAACAACACTAATCATCAGAGAAATACAAATTAAAGCCACAATGAGCTATTGCCTTACACTGGTCAGAATGTTTATAAAAAAAATCAACAAACAACGAGAGCTGGTGAGGATGTGGAGAAAGGAGAACACTTTTGCACTGTTGGTGGGAATGAAGATTGGTGCAGCCACTGAGGGAAAAAGTATAGAGGTACTTCATGAAATTAAAAATGGATCTGCCTTTTGACCCAGCGATTCCACTTCTGGGAATATATCTGAAGAAACTGCCAATGTATGGAAGCAGGGAACAACTTTTAACCCATGCCTCAAACACCTCTCCCTGAAAGACTGGGAGAGGGGTTTACTTGCTCCCTCTGCGATGCACTTCACCCTAATGCACAGCTCTTGAGTATATTGTGTACACAAGTTCTTCTGCCTGAAATGGAAGTTTTCCTTTCTTTATTAATAGATTTCACTCATCCCATTAGCCCTGGGTTCAGCACTTCCTTCTCTGGTGAGCCATTTGGGAGTTGGCCAAAGTTAGTTGATCTCTTGTTTATGTGTCTATAAAATCAAGTATAGTTCAAGTGATGTGACTGCATGGGTTGTGAGTCTTTATGTTTTCAGCATCTACTCCAAGAAATCATTCCTCCCATGAAGATCTTCCCTGGGAGTTCATACAATGTCTGACACTTAAATGGTGTTCAGTGTTTGTTTTTAGATGTCAACTAGCAAATTTTTCTTTTTTAAAGAAATACTTTTCTGAACATGATATAATTATTCATTTTCTTATAACTGAGGCTTGTTTTAATTTATTCACCCACTATTATTTCAACATACATATTCTATATTTAGAAGTGACTTTGTTACATTATGTTCTATTCCATTGTTCAATGAATTCCCATTATACAAAGTTTAATTTGAAGGAATATTATATAAATTACATGTTTTTAGAGTCATTTGTATTGTCTTGCTGCAGATGTGACTTGTAAATGTCTTTTAAATTACCAAGTAATATAAACTTGTGTGAATAATTCAAACATCACTGATAAATACTAGTGGGAAGTGAGAAAGTAACTCAAGTTCTCTTTGCCCATTTAGCCAATTCCACACTCAACAGGTAACCATGTTAACAGTCTGCCCCCTTCCATATTTTTTCTATTGGCACTGCCAAATAGAGATGTCAATTAATATACAAAGTATTATTATTGGCTTACACTTTAAGTGTTTATTTTCTACTTATCTCTTTCTTATATATTTCTCCAAATCTTATATTTGTCTCTTACATTTTATGTGGTATCATTTTTAACATAAACTTGAATTTTAAAGATTGTAGGAAATATATTATGTTAACTTTTAACTTTATTGCAGCTGGTTTCATTTCTTCTTGACTGACAAAGATTTGCCACATGAACTATAATAGCAAGAGTAGTGACTATTATGTTTAATGCTGCTTTAATTAAGAAAAAAAGAAAGAGAGAAAGAGAGGAAGGAAGGAAGGAAGGAAGGAAGGAAGGAAGGAAGGAAGGAAGGAAGGAAGGAGAGAGAGAAAAAGAAAAACTCAGGGACACAGACAACAGTGTGGTGATTGCCAGAGGGAAAATGGGTGGGGAAGGTAGAATAAGGTAAAAGGGAAATAAATGGTGATGAAAGGAGACTTGACTTGGGGTGATAAACATACAATGCAAAATACAGATAATTGATCGTGGAATTGTATACTTGAAACTTATTTAATTTTATTAAACAATGTCACTCCAAAAATTGTATTAAATAAATAAATTAATAAATAATAAAATCACCCTGCAAAGTACTGACATGTGACAAGAATTCAAGTGACATTCTGGACCCACTGACCCTGCATCTCTTCTAAATGAGTTTCACAAATTGAATGCAAGTTAAATTCTACACTAAATCTCACTATTTTACATTCTATGGTGTCTTGATTTACTAAGAACACCTGAACTGGTTAAAGAAAACTTCTATAATTAAAGTGAGTTTTCTTATCTATCATGTTGAAAACTATATCTTAATCCATATCAGACTAAACTTATCTTTCAGGCTTTGAAAACTTGCAGCACAACCCTTGGGCTGTGAAA
This sequence comes from Carollia perspicillata, assembly GCA_004027735.1. NCBI lineage: Eukaryota > Metazoa > Chordata > Mammalia > Chiroptera > Phyllostomidae > Carollia > Carollia perspicillata. The sequence continues at coordinate 19,778 of PVKM010006323.1, forward strand.
TAAAGTGATGATATAAGGTTGATTTCACTTTCATCCTTTTTCTACTTTAAGGAAATACATATTATTTTGGGAAGGCAAGCATGTTATCATCAAAATTATAATGAGAAAATAAAACCACTAATTGATTCAAGCCATTATTTTCACCTTTTTGTTACTAACAGCCAAACATTATTTCTTTCTTATTCTTGTTTATTCTATTACAGCTGTCCCAATTTTATCCCCTTTGTCCTCCTCCACCCAGTCCACCCCATACTCTCAAAAGGCAACCCCTACAACTGTTCTCCATGTCCATGGGTCATTCATACATGTACTTTAACTAATTTCTTCCCCTTCTTTCTACCATTCCCCTATAAACTCTTTGGGTTTGGGAGATTAAAACCTTGTCTGATGTGTAATTGACAAGTATGTTCTCCTATAGTTAGTTCCCTTTTCATTTTGATGATGGTTTTATTAGTGTGCAGAAGCTTTGTAATTTGGTATGGTCCCATTTTTTAATTTTTTTTATTTTATTCCCCTTGCCCAAGGAGATATATTAGCAAAAATATTGCTACATAGAATATATGAAATTTTACTGCCTGTTTTTTTCCACTAGGACTTTTATGGTATCATGACTTATATTTAAGTCTTTTATCCATTTTGAATTTATTCTGGTGTGTAGTGTAAGTTGGTAGTCTAGTTCATTTTTTTTTTTGCATGAACAAGTCCAGTTCTCTCAACATCATTTATTGAAGAGGCAGTTTTACTCCATTCATGCTCATGACCCCTTCATTCATTATCAATTGGCCATAGAGACATGGGTTTATTTCTGGACCTCTACTCTCCATTGATATATGTGTCTATTCTTATGCCAGTACTAGACTGTTTTGATTACAGTGGCCTTGTAATATAGTTTGGTATCAGGTATTGTGATTCCTCCAACTTTGTTCTTCTTTCTCAAGATTGCTGTGGCTTTTGCAGTCTATTTTGGCTTTGTGTAACTTTTTGAAGTATTTGTTCTACATCTGTGAAATATGCCATTGGAATTTTAATAGAAATTTCATTTAATGTATAGAGTGCTTTGGGTAGTATGGACATGTTGATGATATTAATTCTTCCAATCTGTGACAGGGATATGCTTCCATTTATTTGTATCTTTCTCAATTTCTCTCTTCAGTGTTCCATAATTTTCTAACTGCAGGTCTTTTACCTCATTGGTTAAATTTATTCTTTGTACTTTATTTTTCTTGTTGGTATGGTAAACAGGATTTTTTTTCTTAGTGTCTTTTTTTGATAGTTCATTGTTGGTGTACAAAAATGCCATCAATTTCTGAGTATTGATTTTGTATCCTGCTGTTTTGCCAAAGTTACTTACTACATCAAGTAGTTTTTGGTGGAACCTATGGGGTTTTCTATGTACACTAGCATGTTGTTTGCAAATAATGACAATTTTAATTCCTCATTTCCAACTGGGATGCCTTTTATTTCTTCTTGTCTGACTGCTGGGGTTAGGACCTCCAGCACTATGTTGAATAGACGAGATGGAAATGGACACCATTGTCTTGTCCCTGATCTTAATGGCAACACTTTTAGTTTTTGCCCATTGATCATAATGTTGGCAGTAGGGTTTTTGTGTATATGGCTTTATTATATTGAAATATGCTCTCTCTACTCCCACTTTGCAGTGTGTTTTTATCATAAATTGATGCTGGATTTTATCAAATGCCTTTTTTGCATGTATTGATGCAATCATGTGATTTTTGTATTTCATTTTGTTTTATATGATGTATCACATTTACTGATTTGCGAATATGGCACCATCCTTCCATCCCTGAAATAAACCATGCTTGATTATGGTGCATTACTTTTTAAATGTATTGTTGGATCCAGTTTACTAGTATTTTGTTGAAGATTTTAACATACTATGGCCATCAGATACTGGAGTGTAATTTTCTTTCTTTGTTGTGTCTTTACATAGTTTTAGGATTAGGGGAATACTGGCCTTGTAAAACTAGTTTGGAAGTTTTCCCTCTTCTTGAATTTTTTTGGAATAGTTTGAGAAGGACAGTTAGTTCTTTCAATGTTGGGTAAAATTCTCCTGTGAAGACATCTGGCCAAGGGCTTTTGTGTGTTGGTAATTTTTTGATTATTGCTTCAACTTCACTTGTTGTTATTGGTCTATTCAGGTTTTCTGTTTCTTCTTGATTCAGTTTAGGAAGATAGTATGTTTCTAGAAATTTATCCATTTTACAAAGATTGTCTAGTTCCTTATCATATTAATTTTCCATATTTCTTATTCATAGTAATTTTTATAACGCTTTCTATTTCTGGTATCAGTTGCTACTTTTCCTCTTTCATGTCTGATTTTATTTATTTCAGTCCTCTCTTTTTTTATTGATAAGTCTCATTAAACGTTGTCAATTTTGTTTATCTTTTTTAAAAATTGTTTTATTGTTGTTCAAATACAGCTGCTGGCATTTATTCCCCAACACTCCACCTCCAGTTATCTCCACTTCCCTCCCCTGGTTTCATCCACTCTTGGTTTTGTCAATGACTCATTTACTTGTTCCTGAAAACCCTCCCCATCTTTCTTCCCATTATTCCTGCCCAACTCCACTCTGGTTACTGTCAGATTGTTCTTAATTTTACTTTCTATGGTTATATTTTGCTTGCTTGTTTGTTTTTGTTAACTAGGTTCCACTTATATGTGAGATCATATGGTATTTGTCCCTCACCACCTGGCTTATTTTACTTAGCATAATGCTCTCCAGTTCCATCCACGCTGTCACAAAGGGTAGGAGCTCCTTCTTTCTTTCTGCTGCATAGTATTCCATAGTTTCCATGTATCATAGTATTGCATAGTTACATGTATCATAGTTTTTTGATTCATTCATTTATTGTTGGGGACTTAGGCTGTTTCCAGCACTTGGTTATTGTAAATTGTGCTGCTATGAACACTGGGGTGCATAGGTTCTTTTGGCTTGGTGTTTCAGGTTTCTTAGAGTATTATCCCAGCAGTAGAATTACTGGGTAAAGGGCAGTTCCATTTTTAGATTTCTGAGAATATTCCATATTGTTTTCCACGGTGGCTGCACCAGTATACATTCCTACCAACAGGGCTCCCTTTTCTCCATATCCTCTCCTACACTTGTTGTTTGTTGATTTGTTTATGATGGCCATTCTGACTGGTGTGAAGTGGTATCTCATTGTGGTTTTAATTTGCATCTCTCTGATGACTAGTGATGCTGAGCTTCCTTTCACATGTCTCTGGTATTTTTGTATGTTCTCCTTGGAGAAATGTCTGTCCAGGTCCTTTGCCCATTTTGTAATTGGGTTATTTGTCTTTCTGCAGTAGAGCTGTGAGACTTCTTTACATATTTTGGAGATCAAACCCTTGTCTGAGGTATCATTTGCAAATATGTTATCCCATAAGTCTGGTTTTCTTCATTTTAATTCTGTTTTACTTAGCTGTGCAGAAAGTTTTTATTTTGAAGAGACCCCTGTTTTTATTCTTTCCTATGTGCCCCCTGCCCTAGGCAACATATCAGTGAAAATATTGCTGTATGGAGTATCTGAGATTTTCCTCCCTATGTTTTCCTATATGACTTTTATGGTATTAGGACTTATGTTTAAGTCTTTTATCCACCTTGAGTTTATTTTTGTACATGGTGTAAGTTGGTGGTTGAATTTCTTTCTTTCTTTTTTTTTTTTGTATGTCTCTTACCAGATGCCCCAACCATTTGTTGAAAAGGCTATTTTCATTCAATTTTATGCTTCTGGCCCCTTTGTCAAATATTAATTGATCACAGATTTGGGTTTATTTCAAGGCTGTGTAATGTGTTCCATTGATCTATGTGTCTGTTCTTATGCCAGTACAAGACTTTTTTTTAATTACCATGGCCTTGTGATATAGTTTTATGTCAGGTATGGTGGTCCCTCCTACTTTGTTCTTTCTCAAAATTGCTGTGGCTATTCAGGGTCATTTATGGTTCATTTAAATTTTTTGAGATGTTTGTTTTATATCTGTGAAATGTCATTGGTATTTTCATAGAGATTGGTTGAATCTAAAAATTGCTTTGGGTAGTATGGACATTTTGATGATGTTTATTCTTCCAATCCATGAGTATGGTACATGCCTCCATTTATTGGTGCCTTCCTTGATTTCTTCCTTCACTGTTGTGTCATTTTCTGAGTATAGGTCTCTTACCTCCTTGGTTAGGTTATTCCTAGGTACTCTATTTTTCTTGTTGCTATTGCAAATTGTTTCCCCCCCCCCTGGTTTCTCTTTCTGACATTTCATTGTTGAAGTACAAAAATTCCTCTGATTTCTGAATATTGTCTTCACATCACACTATTTGCCAAATTCACTTATTAGGTCAAGCGATTTTTTCGGTGGAGTCTGTAGGATTTTCTATGTACACTATTATGTCATCTGCAAGCAATGACAGTTTTACTTCCTCATTTCCAGTTATGAGGCCTTTTATTTTCTCTTGTCTGATTGCTGTGACTAGGACTTCCAATACTATGTTGAATAGAAGTGGTGGAAGTTAACATCCTTGTCTTGTTACTGATCTTATTGGGAAAGCTTATAGGTTTTGTCAATTCAGTGCAATGTTGGCTATAGGTTTTTCATACATGGCTTTTACTGTATTGAGTTATGCTTTCTCTACTCTCACTTTGCTGACCGTTTTTATCCTAAATGAGTGGTGTGCCTTATTAAAAGCCTTTTCCACATCTATTGTTATGATCATGTTATTTTTCTCTTTTCTTTTGCTTATGTGATGTATTACATTTATTGATTTGAGAATATTTCACCATCCTTGCATCCCTGGTATGAATCCCACTTGATCATGGTGTGTGATCTTTTCAACATATTTGTGGATGCAGTTTGCCAGTACTTTTTTTTGGGATTTTAGTCTCTATTTTCATCAGTGATGTTAGCCTGTAGTTTTCTTTCTTTGTTGTGCCTTTGTCTGGTTTGTGTATTAGGATGATGCAGGCCTGACAAAAGTCTTTTGGAGTATTCTCTCCTCTTGGATTTTGGAATAGTCTGAGAAATACAGGGGTTAGCTCTTCCTTAAGTGTTTTGTAAAATTCTCTTGTGAAACCATCTGGTCCAAGTCTTTTGTGTGATGAGAAATTTTTTATTACTGTTTCAGTTTTGTCAGCTGTTATTAGTCTGTTTAGGCTTTCTGCTTCTTTTTCATTTTGTTTTGTAAGATTATATTTTTCTACAAATTTGCCCATTTTGCCTAGGTTTTCAAATTTCATTGCATATAGTTTTATGTCATATTTTTATAATCCTTTGTATTTATGTGCATTCAGATGTAATCACTCCTCTTTGATTACCAATTTGATTTATTGGGTCCTTTCTTTTTTTTCTTGATGAGTCTTTTTAAAGGCTTGCCAATTTTGTTTATTTTTTTCAAGGAACCAGCACCTGGATTTATTGATCCTTAAAATTGTTCTTTTAGTCTCTATGTCATTTAATTCTGCTCTGATTTTGGTTATTTCTTTTATTCTACTTGCTCTGGGCTTTGTTTGTTGTTCCTCCTGTTCTTATGGATGTAGGTGAGTTTGATTTTTAAAAATGTTTTTATCTTTTTTAGGTAGGCTTTTAATTGCTATGAACTTCCTTCTCAGGGCTGCCTTTGCTGTTTCCCATATGTTTTAGATTTTTGTGAGTTCACTCCTTTTTGCAGAAATTTTTGAGTTCTTCACTAATTTCATTCTTAACCATTTATTGTTTGATACCATGCTATTCAATCTCCATGAATTTGAATGTTTTTGAATATTTTCTGTGATGTTGATTTCTAGTTTCAGGCCCTTATGGTCTGAAAAGATGCTTGATATAATTTCAAATTTCTTGAATTTGCATAGGCTTGTTTTGTGTCCTATCATGTGGTGTATCTTGGAAAATGTTCCATGTGAATTTGAAAAGAATGTGTGTTTTCCTTCTCTGTGATAAAAGGATATATATATATATATATATATATATATATATATATATCCTTTATATATATCCTTTATATCCTATTATATATATATAATCAGTTATGTCCATTTGATCTAAGGCATTGTTAAATGCTGCAACATCCTTATTGGTATTTTGTTTGAAAATTCTATCCATTTTTGACAGTGGGGTGTTAAACTCCCCAAGTATAAGTCTGTTGTTTTATATATCTTTCTTGAAGTCCTCCAAGATGTTCCTTATATATTTGGGTGCTCC